>RJVU01054598.1:523197-557530 GCA_003731715.1 Anabarilius grahami
CCAACTGTCACCAGCGCCTATATGAGAGTCGACTTTGCGCTCAAGGAAGCACATTGTAATGAGCAACGTGAAGCTTTCATGACGTTCTCGCCGGAGATTCATGCGAAACTCGCGCGAGAACTGCCGTCTTGGTTATTCTGTCTCGTTTGTTTCTCATTCTCATTATCTGTTATTTTGTGTATTTTGTTGTGAGCATTAATACAAAATTGTCGTGATCTTCCTAGTGAATGACTTTCTCGACACTCTTACATCACTCTTCAAGTTACGTCAAGCATGAACTCTCAACCCTCGCATGCACGCGCAGGAGACAGTTGGTCGAAAGTTTAAAATTTTTAAATATTTGGTATTTTTCTGACAAATACGTATCGTTTCACTTCAGAAGACATTGCTTCATCATCCATTGGGGTCGTTTGGATTACTGTAGTTATTACTGTTTGTGCTGTTTGATGCTACGACTTTTAGGAACAAATGAGCTTGCATTAAAGCGTTCCCAGATGATTTTTTTTTCTTCTTAAAAACCTTTTTGTGTTCATCTTAAGAAGGAAAGTCGTATACATCTCAGATGGCATGAGGGTAAAAGATGAGTAAACGGTGAGCACATTTCCGGGTGTACTGTATATATATATTTTTTTATACAGAATAGCAAATGGGATTCCCTCTTAAGATTCATCATCTAAAAAAAGAAGAAGAGGAACAAGAGGAGGAGGTAGCCAAGGAAGAGAAACAAATGAGAAGTGCTGTAACTTTAAATCTGTTTTGAAATAAATTGTTTTTCAAATAAAGGTTTCCAAGTGATATCAGATTGTTTGCATTTATTATCTATTATTATTATTATTAATTACCCTGTAACTACACGAAATAAGAGGGTAACAAGCTCCACTTTAATTTACGGCCCGTAATGTCATATTTACCCTGTAACTACATGAAACAAAAGCATATTTCACAATGTATTAATAAAGACTGCAATAGTTCTTTCTACTTTCCTTAACTTTATCAGTGCATTTTCTCGCTAAATTGCTCCCAAATGTAAGATTGTTGTCTATAATAACACTGTAAGTACCACTTAGTTCTAAAATACTTACAGTATAAATAATTTGTTGTTACCCCTTTATTCCTTTACATATTACATATTGTTCCCCTATACTTACACGTACTTACTGTATAAGTACACTATAATTATCGAGAGTTACGCTGTAAATTCGTTGTAATTACGCAGTACTTTCCGGGCTGTAATCTAAAGCGTTACCGAATTTTGGACTGAAGCAGAGTGCAGCCAACAAAGACTCTAAGCTATGTAACATGGCAGCATACGCAGTGTGTCGTTCCCTCTTCTTAGGGAACCAAGGTTAGGTAACCGGAGATGTTCCCTTTCGAGTCGGTCTCTCGACACTGCGTCACCGAAAGGTGGCGCTATGGGGATCTATAAAATTCCGCTGTCTTGATAGCCAAGGTCCAAATCAGCTGCAAGTCAAGCCGTTGACCTCAGCTAAAAGTACTTCATGCAGCAGAGACCTATGAGCTTAGCAGCATAGCGGCTAAAAGCGCAAGTTGCACAGACTACTGCAAACACATCACAGCGTAAAGGACAGTGGTCTCGCCTGCATCCTGGGTTAACCATACACTCATTGTCAGCATTTATGTCACATTTGTCTCCAGACTGCATTAACAGCAGCCATTCAGCACCCCAGGCACATGGATAGGTGACGACACTATCGCCTAGCAACATTTATCCCGGGACATAAGAAATCCACAGCGTGAGGCTGAGCACCGCACCGCCACCTGGTGACCAAATAATGCATGCTTCAGTAAGCAGACACTATCACATAATGTCGTAACCATCACCCAGTCAGTCATTTACATGATTTAGTTGAACACTGCCAACTCGGTGGCTGCAACAGCTTAAGACGAATGCTGGACAATGATTCAATAGCTTGATTCCTGCATGAAAAATACATGCGTTGCAAGGAACATCCAGATTATAAACATGTATAGGCCATAGCAACATGCAAGGTGCCTCATAGCCCACCTGACAAGTTCGGTAAAGTTGGTTTTATATTCGCACATTCGGACATCCGTATTCAATAGCCTTGTTAATCACACTACATTGGACATTCAGTGGACATTCACAAGTAAATATGCCATTAAAACAATACTTGCCTATTTTGATCGACTGTGAAAAATGTTGTAAGTTGACAATCGTTGGTTGTCAATATCATGTCGCTGCTTAAAATTCGCAAACATTAATTTATTGCACATTTATTGGAAAGTCTTAATTTATCAGAAGTCCGAATGTGCGAATATAAAACCAACTTTACCGAAGTCACCTGACATAGGTTTTACGCAAAGGTTAATACCTGTGTGGGAAAACCACAAATGAAGACGGATTCTTTGTCTTCTTTTTTACACCATGAATGTGTACAACAGCAATGACTAAATAGATTGCAAATGACTAATGTTACTTTCCCCTACGCGTCTAGGGGTCAGTAGGGGAGTAACAAAGAAAAAAGGTGTAAATAAATTAAACAAAAGGGCGAGAGCACACTTCAATCCTCTGTCCCAGAGAGAAGATGACACCAGATATTGTCTAGAATCAAAGAAAGGATTTTTATTTACAAAAAAAAGAGGCAAAAAAGAGGCATAACATAGGATAATGGGAGGCAATGGCTCAGGAGAGAGCAAGGCCTAAAACAATAAACAAAACAATCCACTAACTGATTTAAGGAGTTCTAACTTGCCTAATAAGGGTTAAACAAAACAAATAAACAACATAAACTTCCCTCCACTCCCTTGTTATATAAAAACAGGAACAAAAGCAATGTTAAAGAAAAAAGGCACTCTCCCCCTACAGCTTCCCTCACAATGGTAATAAACAAACCAGATCAAGAAAAAAATAACACACAATACCTTTTTCTAGTTTCTGTTTGAAGTAAGACCTTTAAACACTTTCTGTTAGCCACTGCTAACACACTACTAATGTTTCACAATGCCACTGGCAAACAGACAACTCAACATAGTTCAATCTGGAGCAGGGGAGGAGAAGTGTGTCTACTCCTGCAAGCTCTGAGCTGCCCCAATATACTCCTGGTCTCAGGCACGCTCTCACAAACGAGCTTCAGGTGGTGGTGATTTGGCCTGAGGAGGAGTAGAGAGAGAGACAGACATGCACACAGAGCATGCAAAAAACACAGGCACAGGGCATTCAACCATGCCCATACATTGGTAAACCACAGTGAAACAAATAATAAATCATAATCAAAATAATATGCCCTGGGACATAACACCCCCACCATTAAGAATACAGACCAGGAGCCAAAGTAGTATTTACTTACACATTCTTTCAAAGTATTAGACTTATAAGTCTATACACACACTAAAACTCCCCAGTTCTGGACAGGGCATCCGCCACGATGTTATCAGTGCCCTTGATGTGTTTGATCTGGAGATTGCAGTCCTGCAATTTGAGGGCCCAGCGAAACAAAGCTGATTAGAAGAGGACATGTTAGAGAGAAAGGTCAGAGGGTTATGGTCTGTATACACAGTTACCAGAATTGCACTGCTCCCTAGATAAACTTCAAAATGCTGCAGGGCCCACAATAAGGCTAAGGCCTCCTTTTCAATGATGCTATATGATAGAGGTCTGCGCGGGACTGTTTTTTTCGTCCCGCTCCCGCAATGGTTATATTCCGCACGAACCCGCTCCCGCCTAAAATTCACTCTGTGTTCACCCGCTATCCGCATATAGTGATTTTCTTCCCGACCCGACGGGTCCCGCTAAAGATCGTTTCCAGAATCTCGCGTTTAAACTTCCCCTAAAGAAAGAGAGTGATTGGGGATAACAAATATAAAATGTTGCATATTATATACAAGAAAAACTGTTGGCTTACTAGCTCTACCGCAAAATGAAATCTTTAACATCCACGCAAGAACAGAATGACGCTGACTGACGACCGTTTCAGAACGTCTTTCCTTCAAAATCCGATCGCAAAGGTTAAATGTTCTCTGAAGGTGCACTCGCACAGACTTCTAATGCAAATAACATATCTTGCCAGGTTTCTCAGGACAGGGAACTGGGGACTGTGTGAACGCCAGCACTGCAGAAAGTTTTGTTCACTTCAAGTTCAAGCACAGATGCGTGGATGACAAATCATCTCGGGAGCGACCGGGTTATTGTCAGACCGCCCGCTCCCGCCTAATGCACACTATAGTTACCGACCGCAATACGCCTTTCATTCAAAATTTTATCCCGCGCAGCAAGAAATCTTATCGGGTCCCGCGGTTCCCGCGGGAATGCAGACCTCTACTATATGACTTCTCATGTTTCAAGAATTTCCACGAGAAGTAGGATACAGGGTGTTCAACACAGTGAGCATCCTCCTGGATCAGCACAGCTCCAGCACCAGAAGCGCTGGTTTAAACGGGAGGTCAAATTTGGGTGCAGCGAGCACAGGAGCATTACACAGAAGGACTTTTGCTGCTACAAAAGCTTGGTCAAATTCAGACCTCCACTTAAAAACTCTTGTTGTGCTGAGTAAGTCTGTGAGGGGTGCAACTACAGATGAAAAATTCTTGCAGAAGCCCCGGTAGTAACCGGACATACCCAGGAATCGTCGAAGCTCACGCTTGTTGCAGGGCTTAGGAAAGTTCAGAATGGCTTCTACTTTAGCTTCCGCTGGTTTAATAAAACCATGGCCTACCTTTTTCCCAAGATAGGTCACGGTGGCCTTTCCTACCTCACACTTTGCCAGGTTCAGGGTTAATGAAGCATGGGCTAGTCTGTCAAAAACCATCTCCAATGTTTTAATGCCAATTCTTCCCATGTCTTGGTGTAGATCACGATATCATCAAGATACGCATCACAGTTAGGCACATCTCCAAGCACAATGTGCATCAGTCTCTGAAAAGTTGCTGGTGCATTTCGCATCCCGTAGGCGAGGACAGAATACTGTAGGAAGTAGCCTGGTGTGGCAAAGGCAGAGATTTCTGAGGCACGGGCAGTCAGTGGCACTTGCCAGTAGCCTTTCAGTAAGTCCAGCTTCATGACAACCCTTTCTGAACCTACTCTATCAACGCAATCCTCCAAACGGGGAAGCTAATGCGGCCACGCCCACAGAGCCAGCACTATTCAGAGGCAAATACAGAGGCAATGCATGCATTCATCATCTCAATCGTGTTTTTATTGTCTTGAAAAGTGTTTATCTGGATGTTAAAGCCATGGTTAGCGACCTCTAGAAGACACGCCGTTAGTTCCTGGTTCCTGTTCTTCTTTAGATGAATTTGTGGACTAAAGGTGCACAGAGTGCCCTCCGGCTGCAAGTATGAATTGAAAACAGTATCCAGCGTTCATAGTGATGACAATAAATATTGAATAAATATTACTCCTCTGTATAGAAAATTGACATAAACATATGAGAATCCATCAATATTTCTCCAAATGTGCATGCTTTTAAGCTAAAAGCCTATATGAAATGCCATAGAGGTAACATAACTGTTCAGACACTTTGCATCACAGAAATGCATTATATTTTAAAGAATATAATAGAATACCATTATTTTAAATTGTAATAATATTTCACAGTATTGCTGTTTTTTCTGTATGTTTGATATACACCATGATGAGCTTTGAGACATGATCACAGAGGGTTTTTTCACAGCCTACCTGTCTGAAAGAGCTCATTATTTATGCAGGTCATTAGAGCTTCTTTATGCGATTCTTTTGTCTTCTCAGGTGAGAATCGCCAATTATTCATGATGATTCACGCCTCCACGCATACTGTGTTTCTTGACCAAAGATGTTTTAGAAAATTTAAATCTCTCTATTGTAGGGCTGCACGATTAATCGTAATTGAATCGAAATCGTGATTTGGCTTAGTGCGATTATGACATCGCAAAGGCTGCGATTTTTAATGATATAAATATGTACACAGCGTGTTCGTGAAGAGCTGCTCTGTGATCAGTAGTAAATGCTTCATCTGAGAGCGCTGCATTAGAAAAAAAAACACACATCAAATATACAAACTTTCCAAACATGAGAAGCCTTTATGAACTTTTTTTCTTACAAAAGACAACATTTAATGTGTTTCTACTCCAAACTCACTTCATAACGTCAGGTGAGCGTTTGAAATAGCATTTTGATTAGCATTGGATTATAAATATACTTTATTATTTCAGAAATACCCGAGAAGGCATGAAGAAAACATATAAACCATGTATTGTTGTAGTCGTCTGTTTATTTTATTCATGTTTAATCAATCAAAGCGTTTCTACCTTCTTTTTATTCAGTCAGAGCGATAGCATGATGGGGATTTCCTGAAAACAGCGTTTGTTTGTGTATATTTGGAGTATCTGCTCAAGGGCGCCCTCCGGCGTCCAGTATGAAACAGACATGATTAGCACAAAGTAATTTCACTCAATCCTATTCAGGGTAAAAATAGGAAAAATGATTCCTCTCTCTAAAGAACTTTGAGGGAAACAGATAATTAATATGTTTTCCTCCAGCGTACATCAGTGTACAGGGTTTTTTTTCCCACAGTGGATGCATAAGAGGCATGTAGTTCATATGTATTAAATAAATGGACTCCATTTTTGATTTTGCATACCTCCTGACAAAAAAAAAGAAATTATCATAATACAATATTTGATAATAAATCCTTAGACCTTTCTAATGATTTATAGACATACTGCTTGCATGTTAACAAGTAGCCCCACATTTTGTCATACAAGGTTTAAATATTATTTTCTAATTATTATAGTTATATTTATAATTAAATACTAATGCTAAATACTTTAATAATGCAAGTTATTACAACAGTAATATTTCTTATTTGGTTTAATATTTTTATTTTGCAACAATGATAATAATAATAATTATAATAATAAAAATAATTAGTCGAAATAATATATTAGCACAAAATTTCGGGCCAAATTGTGCAGCCCTACAAACAAGCAAAACAAGCCTGGTATTGTTTATAATAAAAAATTAAAAATTGTTTTATAAAATCGCATTTTAAATCGCAAATCGCAATTTTAACCAGAAAAATCGCAATTAGATTTTTTCTCCAAATCGTGCAGCCCTACTCTATTGTTTTATATGAACAAGCAGGCAGCATAATTTTTACCTCATTTTGAAGCAAAAACTCTAGTCTACAACCTCCAATACCCAGAAGTCTTGTGAACACAGATTTAATATATATTTTTTGGCTTTATTTCAGTGACTTAAGTTTTTTTTTTTTCAATAACCACGCATAAACGTTATTCCTTCAAAAATACAAACATGTACATACATGTTCCTCACATATTATTGTAGCCTAGTTAATGCTGAATACAGTGTAATGACACTTTTTCCATTAATATGTTTATCAACAACTGAAAAAAGCACAAATGTCAGGGCATGTCAAAACTTCTCCAGGGCCCCAAAAATCCTCAGACCCCTGAGGGTTAATTGGTCTAGCTTACCCGACATCAATGTCATGTTCTAGAACTGAAGTTCTGCCTGGCACATCAGAGAATAGGGATGGATAACGATGCATCAACTGAATAATTTGCTTACCCTGTTCAGGGTCTAAGTGGGCCAGAAATGAAATCAAATCCTTCAGCACAGCAGAGTTTTGCAGCCTTCCCTCAGCTTGCACACCAGCTTGATCGGTCTCTTCCACATTTGACATTTCACCTGCCATTGCCACAGGAAGAGCAGTCACAGGATTAGGTGGAAGGAGATGCTTTGAGTTGCACACAAATCTCTTCAACATATTAACATGACAAATTGAACTAACATAATCAATTATTGTTACTGGCACAGCATCTTTCGCTAGTAACTGTTCACTTAGCATTTTAAGAGGTCCACGCACTGTGTGTCCGAAAAAGATCCGCAGGACTAAAACCAAGTGACTCCTGCTCCGATTCTCTGACGGCAAACATTAAAAATGGCAGAGCTTCAGCTCAGTCTTTCCCACTGGAGAGACAGTAGGTATGCAACATCGTTTTGAGCGTTTGATGGAATCTCTCCACGGCCCCCTGTGATTGTGGGTGGTATGCGCTTGAGAGTACATGCTTAACCCTCTGGAGTCTGAGGCTGATTTGGGGCCTGGAGAAGTTTTGACATGCCCTGACATTTGTGCTTTTTTTCAGTTGTTCATAAACATATTACGTTATTGAAAAAACACTGTCACTGAAATAAGGCCAAAAAAAGTATAGTAAATCTGTGTTTACAATACTTTAGGGTATTGGAGGTTGTAGACTAGAGTTTTTGCTTCAAAATTATGTAAAAATTATGCTGACTACTCTTTCATTTATAACAATATATTGATTTAGTTTTTGTAAGACACTTTTTGCCAAGAAACACCGTATGCGTGGAGGCGTGAATCATCGTGAATAATGGATCATTCTCACCTGAGAAGGCAAAGGAATTGCATAGTAATGAGCTGAAATGACTTGCATATTAATGAGGCATTTCAGTCAGGTAGGCTGTGAAAAAAACCTTCTGTGATGTCTCAAGCTCATCATGGTATATGAAACATACAGAAAAATATTATTACAATATAGGTAATGGTTTTATATTATACTTTAAAATATAATGTATTTCTGTGATGCAAAGAGTCTGAATATAGGCTTTTAGTTTAAAAGCATGCACATTTGGAGAAATATTGGATTATCATATGTTTATGTCAATTTTCTATACAGAGGAGTTATATTTATTTAATATTCATTGTCATTACTATGAGCGCTGGTGTTTTCAATTCATACTTTTAGCCAGAGAGCGCTCTGTACACCTTTAGGCCACAAATTAATATAAAGAAGAAAAGGAACCAGGAACTAACGGCATGTCTCCTAGAGATCGCTATCCATGGCTTTAACATCCAAATAAACACTTTTCAAGACAATAAATACACGATTGAGACGATGCATACAAGTATTGCCTCTGAATTTGCCTCTGAATAGCGCTCCCTCCGTGGGCGTGGGCGTGGCCGCATTAGCGGATAATGAGCTGAATCATGGACTTCTGACATGGCTCTTTTCATACAGATTACATAAACACAGAATGTTTGTTTTCGATTTGACTTGCACGATTTAAAACCTGACATTTCAACGTTTCTTTAGACATAAGTGTCATTTTTTTNGGGCGTGGCCGCATTAGTGGATAATGAGCTGAATCACAGACTTCTGACATGGCTCACTTTTCATACAGATTACATAAACAGAAAATTTTTGTTTTCGATTTGACTTACACGATTTAAAAGCTGACATCTCAACGTTTCTTTTGACATAAGTGTAATTTTTTTGTGATTAGTATTCACTAAGTTACAGTTCATTTTCTGAGAACTATCAGATTGGAGTTCGTTCAGAGGGAGACGAGAGATCACGCATCATGTTCGTTTTCTTTATTTTTCAAAAAGCACAACTTTTTGTTTTTACTCTGAGTGTACACAAATAAAAGAAGATATTCCACAGATTAAAATGGTGTATAACTCTTAATTGTATGTGCAACATCGACGGAGTATTTTGAGTCTCTTTCACACTGGTAAGAAAAAAACCACGGTGGTATCGCCGGCGATACCTTTAGACCTCAGAGTGTTAATACCAAACTGAGCTAATGTCTGAGTAAACAGCCTTGATGTGAAGTTTGTACCCTGGTCAGTTTGCAGGACTCTTGGTAGACCAAAGGTGGTACAAAATTTGATCAGCTCTCTGATAATTACTGGAACCTTGATAGAGCGCAAGGGGATAGCTTCAAGGAAGCGTGTGGCTGTACACATAATTGTTAGGATGTATTCATGCCCTGATTTTGACTTGGGTAGAGGGCCACAGTCAACCAACAAGCGCTCAAAGGGTTCTTGCATTACAGGTATGGGCTGCAAAGGAACAACAGGAAGCTTTTGGTTTGGTTTACCAGCTAATTGGCAAGCAGTACATGACCGGTGATTTACGAGTCACACGTCGGAAGGTCTTTGTGACTCCCAAATGGCCTGAGAGCACATGCTCATGAGCAATTTTCAAAACATGCTCTCTGTACATTTGAGGCAAAACAATTTGGTAAATCTCACTAAGGGCCGTACTGGCTTTTGGCCTCCATCTCCGCATTAGAACTTGGTCATCCCAGAAGTACATTACCTTATTAGTAGATTTACTCTTAGAACCCACGGTAGCTTCAATGCAACTGGCTAGCGAGGGGTCGGATTTCTGAGAGGCCGCCAATTGTTCTCTGCCTACCCCTAGGACAGGATTCAGTTCTGGTACCGTCTCTACCTTACGGTTTTCCTTAACATCAGCCACTTCTGAGATTAAGTCGCGACCATTTGAATTACCCAGAAAGGTTTCAGAGAGGTCAACTACGTCTCTGAATTTTCCTGCCTGGGCACGCGTCACTACACATGCAGAAAAAACAGCCGGAAAGCAATGTGCAAGATTTGAACAATTACTTGCATTCATTTCACTAATTACCACTGGCCGTGGGAAAACATCTCCACCAGCGAGAACGTTTCCCAAGATAATATCTACTCCTTCGACGGGTAAGCGCAAACAAATGCCAAGACTTACAGGACCTGTAACCAAATATGATTTTAAGTACAGGTCATGTAGGGGGAGGCTGAGGCACTGCATACCAATACCTCGTATTAGAACATTGGCACCGGAATAATTAGACAGCGAAGGCAAGAGTTCTTCTCAAATAAGTGACTGAACTGACCCCGTGTCTCTTAAAATCTTCACTGACCTTACCTGAGAGTCAGGTGAATGAGACACTGTGCCATTCAGTAGAAATGGCTGATACCCACGAGTAGCAGTAGTGGAATTATCGACGTCACCTAACGTGTGAACCAAAGCTGTACTTTTAGGGCGTGACGCAGCGACTTTTTGTTTCCAAGTCCTACAATCGGAAATGAGGTGGTTTGGGTCGAAACAAAAGAAGCAAATCCGCTTATCATTACCTTTCTTACGAAGTGAATTAGATTAGAGGAGACTTCCTGAGCTTTCCCAGTAAGACTGCACTGCAAAAACAGGGCCCAGATATCTTTTGGCCAGCTCAATTTCGTGGCTCTGCGTTCAAACGTGACAAAATATGCGTCTACTTCACTCTCCCTGAATGGTGGCACTAGTTTGAGATACTTATTAACATCAAAGTTCGTATTAGCCTCAGCCGCATGTGAACCCTGAGGGGCAGCAGAAGATGAGCTAATAGACAAAGATCATGACCGGGGCAAAGGAATAGGTCTATTCCTCAGTTCTGGACCTTTCACATCTAACTGACGTAGTTTAAAATCGCGATCAGTCTCTGCCTCGATAACACCCAGCTTTACGAGTAACGTTTCACGCTCTTCTTGCTTGATCCGGAGATCTAGCTCCTTCATTTTAATTGCCAACACTGTATCGACAGAAGATTCCAACGTAGCTACTACAGCAGGAGGGCCTTTGTCTGACACAGCCCCCAATGCCACATCAGGTGAATCCTCCATCTCCATAGCAGCAAATTCTGGTAAAATCCCAGTTTCCACAAATCTATCATGCAACACTTGCTTAATAGTTTTCTTTGCTGCCTTCTTAGGATCACTAATATTAAAAAAGTCAGCTATCAACAATAAATCTACTTTTCTAACGTTCAAAGACTTCTGTGGTAGGCTGGAGAGTGAATTCAATCAAATCAAACTCCATCTACCACAGTTTCCTCACCCACCAAAAAAATGCCAAACAGCACTACAAAAAAAGGAGACTTACCTCAAATAGTTGAGTCTCACACCAATTTAGTTTAAACGAAGAGACAAGCCCCCACTTGTTACGTTCCCCTACGCGTCTAGGGGTCAGTAGGGGAGTGACAAAGAAAAAATCAATCCTCTTCAATCCTCTGTCCCAGAGAGAAGATGACACCAGATATTGTCTAGAATCAAAGAAAGGATTTTTATTTACAAAAAAAGAGGCATAACATAGGATATTGGGAGGCAACGGCTCAGGGGAGAGCAAGGCCTAAAACAAAAAACAAAACAATCCACTAACTGATTTAAGGAGTTCTAACTTACCTAATAAGGGTCAAACAAAACAAATAAACAACATAAACTTCCCTCCACTCCCTTTCTATATAAAAACAGGAACAAAAGCAATGTTAAAACAAAAAAAAGGCACTCTCCCCCTACAGCTTCCCTCACAATGGTAATAAACAAACCAGATAAAGAAAAAAAGAACACACAATGGCCCTCATTTATCAAACGATCGTACGCCAGAAAACTGTTCGTACGCTCGTTTCCACGCAAAATTTGGCATTTATGAAATTATCTACGATCAAATCTCACATCAGGTCTCAGCTTGTGTACGCAAGTTTTTGAATCAGGGGGAACTTGCGTGCAGCATAATAAATCTGGTGGAGAACTGTTATGAGAACATTTAGATCAGGGGTCACCATTCCTGCTCCTGAAGGGCCGGTGTCTCTGCAGAGTTTAGCTCCAACCCTAATCATACACACCTGAGGCAGCTAATTAAGGTCCTACTAAGCATACTAGAAACTTCCAGGAAGGCGTGCTGATGCAAGTTGGAGCTAAACTCTGCAGGACACCGGCCCTCCAGGAACAAGTTTGGGGACCCCTGATTTAGATTATTTTCCTGAACGACAATCACTCACTAACCATTCATTAACCATTAAACGACATGGTTAAAATGTCAAATTAAAATTAAATTAGAATAGATGCGTGTCTTAAAATACCACAAATGTTTTGCTTTGGATGCGCAAATGACAACATCAACAGAACATTAGGATTCACACATCATACACCTGCAATGCAGAGAACAGAAAATAAAGCCTACAAGGAATAAAAAAAATAGCACTACACAAAATATCACTAAAATAATTAACAGATTAACAAAACAAAAGAGAAAAACTGCAGCAAGTAGGGCTAGTACAGGCTACGCTCACTTGACGCGTTGTATTCATTTTCTTTATTTTATTAAAATATTTATCTTTATTTGATTAAATCCAATTGATCGCACAGGCGCCTCACTCACACACGCAGACGCAAAATATAAGTTCTAGCATTGCTAACTTTACATTTCAGCCATTTATCAGCAAACTAAATGCAGACAAAGTTAACACTGCTCAGTTTAATGGTCCGAGTACATCTGTTCCAGTCGGCATGCGCAACGCCCATCCAAACACATTTTTGCGCATGCGAAGGATGATGTTTTACGTGGATATTGAAACAAGAGTGAAATAGAAAGCCTTAGTTTACATAATGAATAGTAGTTCAGCAACCAGTAAATGTTACATCGCGAATACGGAAATGTTTGGATTCTTTCTGAATGAGAGAGGTAGGCTATTTGAGCCCAATTCAGTTTTGCTTTAAATAAATTTATTTCTGCTTTATAATGAATGCCACTGTAGCCTAATTTGTGTTTCAATATATAACCACTTATTTGTATTCTTGTTCTGTTATGAATAAAATAAATTTAAAGGATTTTCTATGGAGTGAGGTACTAAAATAACCAAGTTTATATATATATATTAATAATGTTCGTAAGTATTTAGTTTTATTTACCGGTATTATTATTTAAATTAATTTTATTGTTTGAAATTACGAGGTTGAGGGGTGTTTTTAAAGTAAGATACATTTATTTTTTATGCGATTACTTCCTCTTCATGGCCGCAATTATCGCCAACGTTTAACGCCTCGTGACTAAACAAAGGGCGCCAATGTGAGTCTGCACACCGACGCGAAAAATGGCAGGCGTTTTTTTGGGTTTGACGCACCGCGTTAAAAACTGGCCGACCAATGAGATTGGCACTTTTGTTCACGTGCCTGGAGCTGCTGAAGATAGAGTAAAATACGACTTGGTGGCGCTCAAGCACAAAACGGTCTTGCCGAGCACACATTGATACCAAGACGACAAAGAGAAAGTAAGTAGATGAGGAGACCCCAACAAACTATGGGTGCTCTGCCAGTTCTTGGCCACACCAATAAATGTGTATGCCATTTTATTTCTGTATTTGTTATTTTTCTTAAACATTCAAGAAATATAGTTGAGAATGTCTATTTCATAAATATGTTTATTTGCACTACCGTTCACTTGCACTACTGTCATTGTGACTTATTTGCACTACCGTTTCTGACTACCATCCCCTCATGTCATGTATATGCCATATATGCCATTTTATATCTGTATTTTTATCTTTAATTTTATTAATATCATAAATATGTTTATTTGCACTACCGTTCAGCACAAGCGCCATATACTGTCAGGGAGTGAATTTGCATGTTCACTTTGTCACGGTTGAGGATCCGCTGTCTCATTCTGTTGTCTGTGTATGTGTGTGTGCTGTCACGTTAATTGTTTCATGTGGGCGTCGCCGCTGATTGTATGATCAGCAGCCGCTGTTTTCCATCATCCAGCCTATTTAATGCCCTGTCTTTCGTCTCATGTTTGTCAGATCGTTGTTTGCAGTTCCCTGTGCTGTTCCCTGTCTGTTCCCTGTCTGTTCCTCGTGTGCTCTTCCTTTGGATGTGTGATCTTCGTGGCGTTCCGTTCCTGTACCTGTTTTTTCGTTGGATTCTTCACCTGATCACCGGTTTGCACTTGGGACTCCCACATCAATCTGCACCTGGCGGCCCGTCGAAGTCCCTGCTTCACCTCTCCCTGCTGCTGCCGCTACGACGTGTCTTCTGACTTTATGTGTGTGAAGCTCAATAAAGAGAACTGTTTTACTTGCAATTGCATCCGCTTGTTTTTCCGTGACAGAACGATCTGACCATCATGGATGCAGCAAGTTCGACATCATGGACGGAGTTCATCAATCACAGCATCGCTCGGATGGATCAGCAGCAGGAGAGCATAACATCTACTGGCCGCGCTGTACAAGCGCTCGTGAAGCAGGTGTCCGAGCTCTCCCAGCAGCTTCAACAACTTCGCAATCCCACTGCGCCACCCACGCCGCCTGTTCCTCCTACACCACCGGACCGCAGCGAACAACTGGAGCCACGCCTACCTGCTCCTCAGACCTACTCCGGTGAGCCCAACTTTTGTAGAGCTTTTCTGACAAGATGTTCCATGTATTTCTCGCTACAGCCTCGCACGTTTGCTAAGGAGGTATCTAAGGTGGCGTTTGTGCTCACTCTCCTGACTGGACAGGCATCATTGTGGGGAACGGCGGTGTGGGAGAACCAAGATCCATGCTGCACCTCGTTCCAAGCACTTGCCGCCGAAATGAAGAGGGTCTTCGACCGGGCGGTGGCTGGCAAGGACGCCGCCAGACGGCTTACTGAGTTGAAGCAAGGAAATCGCACGTTGTCTGAGTACTCGATCGACTTCCGTACATTGGCGGCGGAGTGCAGATGGAACGAGGAGGCGCAGTGGGACGTCTTCCTGCATGGGTTGGCCGACCGTGTCCAAAGAGAGATATACGTCCTGGATCTTCCCCCAGATTTGAACGGGTTAATCGACCTCGCCTTGCGGGTTGACGCTCGGCTTAACCGTCTAGAGCGGTTTGCCCACCCGAGCCATGAGTCCGGTGGAGCAGAAGGTCGACTGACCAGCGAAGTAGACACGGTCGGTCCCGTCGCGGACGCTGAACCCATGCAGGTGGGGAGAGCTCGGCTTTCCCGGGAGGAGAGAGCGAGGCGGAGGTCCCGAGGACTTTGTTTGTATTGCGGAGAAGCGGGACATTTTCTTCACTCGTGTCCGTTAAAAGATCAAGCCCGATAGTAATGAAGAGGCTACTATCGGGTGGGATCTCCGCCGAGAAGTCCTCACCATCCACTCTCCTTTCGGTAAGACTGAGATGGGCCACCCACACTCTCACCTGTAAGGCCTTACTGGACTCTGGAGCCGAAGGCAATTTCATGGATTTGCAATTTGCACATAAGTTTCACCTGCCCATCACTCCACTTACCAAGCAGATTTCCGTCAACGCACTCAATGGCCAAAGTCTTCCCAACATCTCGCTCACCACCGACTTCATAACTCTAGTCACTTCTGGTAACCATACTGAATCCATTCAGTTTCTCCTCATGGACTCCCCCCTAGCACCCATTGTTCTTGGTCACCCCTGGCTCACCCAACACAATCCCAAGGTGGACTGGCGGCAGCACTCCATATCGGGGTGGAGCACTCAATGTTATGAGTCGTGTCTTTTGTCTGCTTGTTCTTCTGTGTCTGTTTCTGTGTTACAGGAGAAGGCAGCGGATCTGTCAATCTTGATCTGAAGGAAGTGTTCAGTAAGTCCCGAGCTGCTTCTCTGCCTCCGCATTGTCCCTGTGACTGTGCTATAGATTTAGTGCCCTGTAAGTCTCCGCCTAAGGGCAAGATGTACTCTCTGTCGGTTCCTGAGAGGGAGGCCATGGAGAAATATATTTCTGATTCTCTAGCAGCGAAGTTCATCCGTCCTTCCTCTTCTCCAGCGGGGGCGGGGTTCTTTTTTGTTGGAAAGAAGGACGGTTCCCTGCGACCTTGCATTGATTACCGTGGGTTGAATAACATCATGGTAAAGAATACTTATCCTCTGCCGTTGATGTCTTCAGCCTTCGAGAGGTTGCAAGGAGCGTCCATTTTCACTAAATTGGATTTACGGAACGCTTATCATTTGGTTCGCATCAGGAAGGGGGATGAATGGAAGACCGCCTTTAACACCCCCAGGGGGCACTTTGAATACTTGGTCATGCCCTTCGGGCTGTCCAACTCCCCGGCGGTCTTCCAGGCACTCGTCAATGATGTGTTGAGAGATATGGTTGACCAGTTCATATATGTCTACCTGGACGACATATTGATTTTTTCCTCTTCTCTCTAGGAGCATGTTCAACACGTCAGACGAGTGCTTCAACGTCTGCTAGAGAATGGGCTTTTTGTCAAGGCGGAGAAATGCGATTTTCATGCACAGTCTGTTTCTTTCCTTGGGTACATCGTCTCGTCTGAGGGAGTTCGCATGGATCCTGACATGGTTAAGGCTGTGGTGGATTGGCCAAGTCCAGATTCCCGTAAGGCCCTACAGAGGTTTCTGGAGTTCGCCAATTTTTACCGGTGGTTTATTCGCAATTTCAGCCAACTAGCCGCACCTCTGACCGCCTTGACCTCCCCCAGAACGACGTTCAGGTGGTCTGATGCAGCTGAGGCTGCATTTGCCAAACTGAAAGGTTGCTTTGTTTCGGCTCCCATTCTCATAGCCCCTGATTCCTCACGTCAGTTCGTGGTGGAGGTCGATGCGTCAGAGGTGGGTGTAGGTGCAGTTCTATCCCAGCGTTCTTCCACAGACGATAAGATGCATCGCTGCGCGTTTTATTCCCATTGTTTATCTCCAGCCAAACGTAATTATGACATTGGTAACATAGAGTTGCTGGCGGTCAAGTTAGCGTTGGAAGAATGGCGTCATTGGTTGGAGGGGTCGGGGGTACCTTTCATCGTTTGGACTGATCACAAGAATTTGGAATATATCAGATCTGCTAAAAGACTAAACTCCAGGCAGGCTCGGTGAGCACTTTTTTTCGGACGATTTGATTTTTTTCTCTCGTACCGCCCAGGTTCTAAAAACATCAAACCCGACTCCTTATCTCGTATTTTTGATCCTTCTGAACGCCCGTCTACTCCCGAGTGTATTCTTCCTGAGACATTAGTGGTCTCCACTCTGACATGGGAGGTCGAATCGAAGGTCAAGACGGCCTTAGAAGGGGTAACGCCTCCACCCGGGTGCCCACCGAATCGATTGTTTGTGCCGGAAGGGTTAAGGTCCAATGTTATCAAATAGGGGCATTGTTCCAATGTGGCCTGTCATCCAGGGGTTAATCGCACCAGCTTTTTGGTCAAGCAACGATTCTGGTGGCCAGCCATGGCTCGCGACATTCGCAGCTTTGTTTTGGCTTGCTCGATTTGTGCCACTGGTAAGACTTCCAATCGACCCCCAGATGGGTTACTCCAACCGCTGTCTGTCCCTTCGAGACCCTGGTCCCACATTGCGCTAGATTTTGTCACCGACCTCCCAACCTCCCAGGGGAACACGGTTGTTTTGACCGTAGTGGACCGGTTCTCGAAGGCGGCTCATTTTGTCCCTTTGCCTAAATTAGCCTCTGCTAAGGAGACAGCGGTAACTGTCGTAGATCACGTCTTTCGGTTACATGGCCTCCCGATGGATGTGGTTTCCGACAGGGGGCCCCAATTTGTGTCCAAATTTTGGCAAGAATTTTGTAAGTTACTGGGGGCGACTGTCAGTCTTTCGTCGGGGTTCCATCCTCAAAGCAATGGTCAGACCGAGAGAGCCAACCAAGATTTGGAAAGAATGTTGCGATGTTTGGTTTCCAAGAATCCTTCCTCCTGGAGCCAACAACTCTCTATGATTGAGTACGCACATAATTCATTACCAGTGTCTTCCACGGGCCTCTCACCGTTTGAATGTAGTTTAGGGTACCAGCCACCTATCTTTCCCAGTCTGGAATCCGAAGTCACGGTCCCCTCCGCTCACGCCTTCGTCCAGAGGTGCCACCGCACTTGGAGTAGAGCCCGAGAGACTCTTCTCCAAGTGGGGGCGCGCACCAAGGCTAAGACCGATCGCCACCGGTCGAAACCTCCCGTATACGTCGTGGGTCAAAAAGTGTGGCTTTCTACTAAGAACATTCCGCTCCGCTCCGTTTCCAATAAGCTTGCTCCCAAATTCATCGGCCCGTTTCCTGTCACCAAGATCATTAGTCCGGTGGCAGTCCGACTCAAACTTCCTCCAGCGTACAGGAGAATTCATCCCGCCTTTCTTGTGTCAAAGATCAAACCTGTGTTTCATTCACACATTAATCTGCCGACCCCGGTTCCTCCACCGCCGCGTCTCGTAGACGGGGAGCCCACATATTCGGTTAATCATATTCTGGACTCGAGAAGAAGGGGGCGCGGATTTCAGTACTTGGTGGACTGGGAAGGTTACGGTCCGGAGGAGAGAAGTTGGGTACCTGCTAGGGACATCGTGGATCACTCCCTTATCGATGATTACAATCGACAGGTAGGTGCTCCTGGGAACGCCGAAAGGCGTTCCTAGGAGGGGGGGTACTGTCACAGTTGAGGATCCGCTGTCTCATTCTGTTGTCTGTGTATGTGTGTGTGCTGTCACGTTAATTGTTTCATGTGGGCGTCGCCGCTGATTGTTTGATCAAGCTGTTTTCCATCATCCAGCCTATTTAATGCCCTGTCTTTCGTCTCATGTTTGTCAGATCGTTGTTTGCAGTTCCCTGTGCTGTTCCCTGTCTGTTCCTCGTGTGCTCTTCCTTTGGATGTGTGATCTTCGTGGCATTCTGTTCCTGTACCTGTTTCTTCGATGGATTCTTCACCTGATCACTGGTTTGCACTTGGGACTCCCACATCAATCTGCACCTGGCGGTGCAGAGAACGGCGCGAGAGATAATGAGCTCCACCTGGGAGGCGCGCCGGCCTCGAGTCTCTCACGGAGGAGCTCCGGGAGCATAAAGAAGGACAGTGAAGGACGAGAGAGGACCAGGCCTGGACTTTACGTTATGTTTGTGTGGCCGGCAGACGTCCGCGAGGGTCTGCCAGCGTTACTTTCGTTTTGTGTTTGTTTATTTTGAGATTAAAGTTTTGTTTGAATGTTCGCCGGTTCCCGCCTCCTTCTTCCCATATTTACGAACTGTGTTACAGTCACATATATAGGTTGTGGACATGATATATTCAGACAATTCAGCCAATAGCGTTGCTTTCTGCCGCTCGGCGTTATGGACTCGGGGAATGCCGGCATCCCTTTGTGATACTGGGAGGCCATAACAGGTACAGACTGCAGCTTTATGCTGCTCTGAGGCAGGGCAAGTAATGCAGTATTGTCCTAAAGCCTTGAATCTTAGCAGTAGATGCTGCTGATGACAAGAAAATGTGTGAGAAAATAGTTTCTACCTGGTTAATGTCCCAGCAACGTAGCCGCAATGCATTGCTTTCAATGAGAATTGAGAAACTTTCCGTGCAAAAGTCATAGGGAATTTTGTCTTCATGAAAATTACATTTTGGGGTATAATTTTGTCATCATGACATATGCAACAGCGTGAGGATCCATTTGCAGCGTCTTTATTATGACAACACAGCACCGTACAAACAGGGGCAAGACAGTAGCGTAAACGGACAGGCTTAGGTCGAGACAGGCGGCAAGGAAACAGGGTCTTACTACAGGCAGAGGTCGTGGCAGGCGGCAGGCAAACACAGTCCAGGAAACAGGCAAGGGTCAAGGCTGGCGGCAGAGGTTCACAGAAGCAAGGCAGTCCAATCGGTAACAAGATAACAGTGTACAAGAAAACGCTCAGAAGTGATCAAGGCAAATCAAGACTTCGCGGTGTATGGATGCGCGTGTGAGTGTTTTATAGTGTGAGTGTAATGCCGTGCAGGTGTGTGTGCAATCAGTCCCAGGAATGAGGGCCTATGGGTAATGTAGTCCAGATGGGAACATGTCAATATTCCGGTGACGGCTCCCTCCGGCGGCCGGGAGGAAGAGCCGCGGGAGCCGTATTCATGACAGTGCCCCCCCCCTGCGAGCGGCTCCAGACGCGAGGAAGCGGGCGCCGAGGTCTGCCACGTGGACGAGGGGCCGGTCTCTCCAGATGCGTCCGATGAAACTCCTCCATGAGTGATGGATCCAGGATGTCATCCCTGTTGACCCAGGACCGCTCCTCCGGGCCGTACCCCTCCCAGTCCACCAGATATTGCAGCCTTCCACCCCGGCGCCTGGAATCGAGTAACTCTCGAACCTGGTAGGCTTCCTCGCCTTCGATGATCAGGGGTGGGGGGTTGCTGGTCTCGGCTCCCGCTGGCTCCTCTCTCGGTCCCCCGGAGGGTTTCAGCAACGACACATGGAAGGTGGGAGAGATGCGATAATTAGCAGGCAAATCTAATCGAAATGACACAGGGGTAATTTGTTTGAGAATTTGAAAAGGCCCTACAAACCTGGGACTGAGTTTGCGAAATGGAAGTCGAAGGCGAAGATCCTTGGTGGACAGCCAGACCCACTGCCCCACGGTGTAGCGAGGATTGGGACGTCGATGTCGGTTTGCCTGATTCTCCTGTCGCCTCACAGCCCGCTGGAGATGGTGATGAGCCAGATCCCAGGTTTCCTCGCCTCGACGCATCCACTCTGTGACTGATGGTAGATCGGATGGTTGCCCTGACCAGGGGAAGAGAGGTGGTTGAAAGCCCAAGACGCATTGGAAGGGTGTGATACCAGTAGCAGGTTTCCGTAAGGAGTTTTGAGCGTACTCAGCCCACATTAAGTAGCGGCTCCAATCGGCCTGGTTCTGATGGCAGTAGGTGCGAAGGAATCGTGTTAGCTCTTGATTCATGCGTTCGGTCTGGCCGTTGGATTCAGGATGGTACCCAGAGGTGAGGCTGATATTAACGTTGAGTTGCTTGAAGAAGGCGGCCCAGACTCGAGAGGTAAACTGAGGACCCCTGTCGGACACTATGTCTTCCAGCAGTCCACAGAAGCGGAAAACCGAGTTGCAAAGGAGTTCAGCGGTCTCTAGTGCTGTGGGTAGTTTGGGTAGTGGCAGTAATCGGCATGCTTTGGAGAAGCGGTCAATGACGGTGAGAATAGTGGTGTGACCCTGGGATTCGGGCAGGTCGGTGACAAAGTCTATTGCTATGTGGGACCAAGGACGTTGGGGAATGGGAAGAGGTTGGAGCAGACCTCCAGGAGCTTGATGCGAGGTTTTGATGGTTTGGCAGGCGATACAGTTGTTGATGAACTTAGTGACGTCTGCAAGCATGGTTTCCCACCAGAACTGATTTTGAAGGAGCTGGAGCGTGGCTGTGATACCTGGATGGCCGGAACTGGGGAAATCGTGGACTTGATGTAATAGTGATCCCGGAGCTGAATGGGGACGAATGTCCGATTAGGTGGGCATGCTACTGGAGGTGCTGTTTGTTCGTTGAACTGCGAAATTTCAGTCATGACATCCCACTGTACTGGAGCGAGTAGCAAGGTTTCGGGCAGAATATTCTCAGTACTCTCAATGCGTTCCGTCTCCTCCGTCTGCCTCGATAGTGCATCCGCTTTGACATTCTTTGACCCGGGTCTGTAGGTGACAGTGAAATGGAAAGGTGTGAAGAACATTGCCCATCTTGCCTGTCATGGATTCAAACGTTTGGCTGAACGCAGATACTCCAAGTTTTTGTGATCTGTGAGAATAATGAACGGATGTCTCGCCCCCTCTAACCAATGGCGCCATTCCTCCAGCGCCGCCTTCATTGCGAGCAATTCCCGGTTGCCCACATAGTAGTTACGTTCTGCCGCTGACAGTTTACGAGAGTAGAAGGCACATGGGAACATTTTGGACGGGTCACCTCGTCTTTGAGAGAGAATTGCGCCAATGCCTGTACTAGAGGCGTCCACCTCCACGATGAAAAGAAGCTCGGGGTCCGGGTGGCGGAGAATG
This sequence comes from Anabarilius grahami, assembly GCA_003731715.1. Lineage (NCBI taxonomy): Eukaryota > Metazoa > Chordata > Actinopteri > Cypriniformes > Xenocyprididae > Anabarilius > Anabarilius grahami. The sequence goes on from RJVU01054598.1 coordinate 545,559, forward strand.
GGCACTGACGTGAATCATTCCTTTAATTCCTGAAACGCTCTTACTGCTTCTGGTGACCAAGTGAGGCGAGAGGATTGACGCTTTGTCATGGCAGTTAGTGGGGCGGCGACTCCGCTGAAGTTTCTGATGAACCGCCTGTAAAAGTTGGCAAACCCCAGAAACCGCTGTAATTCTTTCAGGGTGTGAGGTTGTGGCCATTCCAACACCGCCTTTACCTTGCCGTCATCCATTGCCACACCCTCTCGACTGATGACGTAGCCCAGGAATGATGTCGAGGTGCGATGAAATTCGCACTTTTCTGCCTTGGCATAGAGCTTGTGTTGGATCAGGCGTTGCAGCACCGCTCGAAACTGTCGGATGTGCTCATTGAAGGTGTTGGAATATATCAAGATGTCATCTATGTATACAATGACCCACCGATTGAGCATGTCTCGAAAGACATCGTTGATAAAGGACTGAAAGACCGAAGGACTATTGGACAGCCCGAAGGGCATGACAAGGGTCTCGTAGTGACCAGTGGAGGTGGAGAATGCTGTCTTCCACTCGTCGCCTGCTCTGATGCAAATTAGATTATAAGCACAGCGAAGATCCAGTTTGATGTAGTATTTGGCTTGACGCAACTGTTCGAGGGCTGCAGGGACCAATGGCAACGGGTATCGGAACTTTATGGTGATGTCATTCAAGCCACGATAAATCAATGCAGGGCCGAAGACTGCCATCCTTCTTTTTGACGAAGAAGAAGCCGGATGATGCAGGTGAGGTAGAAGGTCGGATGAACCCCTTAGCCAGTTCTCCCTCGATGTATGATTTCATAGCTTCTTCCTCAGGCTGTGATAGAGGAAATATCCGGCCTTTAGGTGGCGTGGTACCGGGTAACAGTTCGATTGCACAGTCACTGGGGCGATGAGGTGGTAGTTCCGTGGACTTGGATTTACTGAATGCAAGGGGGCTAGATCGATGTATTCGGCTGGGATAGCAGATTCGTGGTCGACTGGAGACTCGCTGACAGATATGGTTTGGATGGATAATGGCATGACTGGACTCAGGCAGCGATGATGACAGGCAGGGTCCTACTGGACGATCTGACCCTCCTTCCAGGAAATGTGAGGATTGTGTGTTCGAAGCCAGGGCAGACCCAGGATGATTGGATTATTGGGCGAATGGATGACGTAGAAACGGATTCGTTCGTGATGAAGGACCCCCACTTGCAGAGCGAGCTCGGATGTGATGTGCGCCACTTTTCCTCCTCCTATGGGTTTCCCATCTAGTGCCTCCACTGTTAATGTAGAATTGCAGTCTGTTAACTGGACATTGTGCTCACGAATGAATGTGTCAGAAATGAAATTCCCGGCTGCACCTGAATCTAGGAGTGCGTGGGTGGATATGGCTTGATTGTCAATGGTTATTTGGATGGGTATTTTAAGGCAGTTAGTTGAATAAGCGGAGTGGTGGTCTGAACTCACCGCTTTAGGAGTGGTGGCGCTGGGTCGAATGGGGCAGTTTATCTTGATGTGGCCGGCCTGACCACAGTACAGACACAGATGCAATTGGCGCCTTCGCTCTCGTTCCTCGGGAAGAAGGGGAGTATAGCCGAGTTGCATGGGCTCTGGAGCGGCATGACTGGGTGTCAGTGAGCGAATGGGTCTTCGGGAACGGAGGAGGTTATCGATGTGGATGGCTAGTTGGATGAATGCACTTAGCGATCTTCCCTCGTCACGGCATGCAAGTTCAGCTTGAAGCTCCAGAGATAAGCCTTTGCGGAATAGCAGTTTCAATGTGTCCTCCACACCTCTTGGTTTGAGCGGCCAGTGTGCGGAATTGCAGGGCGAATTCGGCGGCTGTGGATTTCCCTTGCATCAGAGCGAGAAGTTGATCACCAGCGCTCTTGCCGCCCTCAGGATGTTCGAACACCTCCTTGAAACTTTGTAGAAAGGCTGCGAATGTGGGGAACACAGAGCTATCCTCTCTCCATACCGCCGTGGCCCAGTAGAGCGCTTTACCAGTGAGCAGGGAACATACGAATGATATCCGACTGGTTTCTGTGGAGTACAGTGAGGGTTGTTGAGTAACAAACAAGGAACATTGAAGAAGAAAACCCTTACATTTGGTTGGATTGCCGTCGAATTTCTCTGGAAAAGCGAGACGTGGGTTTACTGCAGGTGGAGCGGTGATCGACTGGCTGGCCGTGGTAGTGGGTGGCGGCATGGCGGCTGCGGGAGATGGGAACCGCAAGCTTTGTAAAGTCTTTACCAGCTCCTCGGAGAGTGATGTGAGACGAGTTAGCTGGTGATGGTGTATCGAGAGCTGGTTGGCCTGTGCTGAGAGCTCGGAGGAGATCTGCATGAGAGCTGCTGGATCGGTTAATGGCGAAGTCTTCTGTAATGATGGGTCAACAGCATGAGGATCCATTTGCAGCGTCTTTATTATGACAACACAGCACCGTACAAACAGGGGCAAGACAGTAGCGTAAACAGGGACAGGCTTAGGTCGAGACAGGCGGCAAGGAAACAGGGTCTTACTACAGGCAGAGGTCGTGGCAGGCGGCAGGCAAACACAGTCCAGGAAACAGGCAAGGGTCAAGGCTGGCGGCAGAGGTTCACAGAAGCAAGGCAGTCCAATCAGTAACAAGATAACAGTGTACAAGAAAAAGCTCAGAAGTGTTCACCAAGGCAAATCAAGACTTTGCGGTGTATGGATGCGTGTGTGAGTGTTTTATAGTGTGAGTGTAATGCCGTGCAGGTGTGTGTGCAATCAGTCCCAGGAACGAGGGCCTATGGGTAATGTAGTCCAGATGGGAACATGTCAATATTCCGGTGACGGCTCCCTCCGGCGGCCGGGAGGAAGAGCCGCGGGAGCCGTATTCATGACACTCCTAATCCTAAACAATTTCTTGATATAAACAATATAAAACACCTAACAGCCAGACAAAAAAGTCACAGAAATGTCGTTTTGGCATTTATTCATATAAAACAGAGTGAAAAGCAAAAGGACGGGATCGAGACCACAAGCGGAAACTCGATAATGTGTTGGAGCGCTAAACAAGAGGCTAAGGTTTAGAAATGGTCACATTATCTGCTTGTGGTCTCGATCCTGTCCTTTTAAATTATAAATAATAAAAAAAATAATTTAACAAATTAAAAAGAAAATTAATGTCATCTTGTTTAGACGTTTTGATGCGAGTCATTCTATTAACGCAAGAGGAAAAGGCACTAGAGGGTGCTTTTAGTGTCTGTGTATAACCCAAAAACACTAGAAATTAAATTTAGCATTTTTACATTTTAAAAAAACAAGTTGTATATCATTTATTATTTTTAATGAAATAATAATCTTGCATAAGGAAAATTAGCTTGTGTCTGGGTCCGTGTGTATATATATTTTTTCGTTTTGTTTTCTAAATGGAAAAACGAAGAAACTGTTAATTTATCACAAATTCGACCCTTCTTATGAAAATAAATAAATAAATCTTGTGTCGTTTTTTCATATTTTTATTTTGGTTTTCATCACACTTTGTTCTAATGCACCAAATGGAAAAACAATAAAACCAAAATGAAACTGCTTGAATATTCGATCTCTACATGGGCGGGAATAAAACGCCCCTTTCCGCTGATTGGTCAACCAAAGATCAAACTGTGCTGTCATCAGCTCCACACAACAGAATAGCTAATAGCAGTCATCTGATTATTACAGAGTTTATTGCAACTACATTTAATCTCTTTCTCACCAAATAGCCAGACTAATAAATGGCTCAACACAACCCGTACCAGGGCAGAGCTTTCTTCTGTGTACACATAAATTCATGTGCCATGAAATACTAATTTATCGTATTAAATAATAATTCACTTAGCATCTTCTCTAACAACTACCCCTAGCTAATTACCCATAGCATACCAATTTGGCACACTTATTCAGCTGACTAACTCTCAAAATCTGTGTGCCGGAGCTGCGTGACGCAGTGGACGCAGTGCATATAAGCTTGTAGTGAAGCACAGAGAATAATCGATTCAAGGGTAGACTATGAAATAACTAGGGCTGCACGATTTATCGCGATAAAATCGCACACGATTTGGCAAAGGCTGCGATTATTTAATGCGTAGCTTGTCTGAGCTGTACGGCTCTGTGATCAGTGATAAAACATGACTGCCTTATTCTGTGTAAAAGCCTGTACACACCGGGACGAATATCACACGTGCTTATTGCCAGCGTTTTTCGAGACATTTTTTGTGTTCGTACCCAAGCGATTTTTACTGGCAATGCGCAGAGTGAACGTGCAAATTCACTCCCTGACAGTATATGGCTCTTGTGCTGAACAGTAGTGCAAATAAACATATTTATGATATTAATAAAGTTAAAGAAGATAAAAATACAGATATAAAATGGCATATATAGCATATACATGACATATGAGAAATGGTAGTCAGAAACAGTAGTGCAAATAAGTCACAATGACAGTAGTGCAAGTGAATGGTAGTGCAAATAAACATTTATGAAATAGACATTCTCAACGATATTTCTTGAATGTAAAAGAAAAAAACAAACAGTAAAAATACAGAAATAATACACATCTATTGGTGTGGCCAAGAACTGGCAGAGCACCCATAGCGTGCATCTCAATCAGCTCCCTAGTTCAGTAGTCAGGGCACCAGGGTTGGGGAGAAATGGAATACATGTAACGGCGTTATGTAATCAGGATACAAAAATCCAGTAACTGTAATTCGTCAAAAAAATTTAGTAATCAGATTAGAGTCACATTTTGAAAAAAGGGGTATACTATCAGGATTACAATCGATTCATTTAAAACTAAATAAATAAATATTTTACCATAATAACACCATATTAAGCGCTGCTTGATTATACAGTATTTCCTGGTACTGTTGCCAGTGATGACTCACGTGAGCCACCCGCTGGTGCATGCGCAAATAACACCCGTCTACAATCTCCTCAGACGCAGATTAAATCACTGCTGCTAGTTGAAACGATGCTGCCCGCGGGGAAAAACGCTTTCAATTCATGGAAATTTCGCTGCTATTTTGTTTTCAAAGAAGAAAATGCGAACAACATGGTTGTACTTTGTTTAGTCAAGAGACGTTAAACGTCGGTGATAATCGCGCGCGATATTCGTCCCGGTGTGTACAGGCCTTAAGAAGCCACATCATCACAGAAGGATGCTCAACTGTCATTATGAAGTGAGTTTGGAGTAAAACATGTTATTAAATCTTGTCTTTTTTTGGACAAGATGTTAATAAATGCTTCTCATGTCTGAAAAGATGTTTGACACGTGTTGCTTTTTCAAATGTACATTATAAGCGACTTAAACTAACAGTGCTTTCAGATGGATTAGTATTTGGAGCCATACTTCATTGACAAGATGCGCATAAAAAAAACAATCGTTGCATTTGCGATTTCATAATCGCACTAAGAATTGCATTTAAGCGATAATCACGTGCAAGTTAAATGTTATTTTTCGTATCGTGCAATATATCGTGCAGCCCTACTTGGAACAATCTTATTAATAACTAATAAATCTTATTAAATATGTAGGCCTATGCCATCTTTAAATTTAAATTTAGTCAAATTTAGTTGTTTTAACCAAAGGCTTCTTGTGCTGCAGAGGTGGCATAGAAGCAGCATGAAGTTGCTTTTAGATGTATAATAGATGTGCTGTGAACATAAACTACGATACAATGTCATTTCTTTTCATATCTGTCATATTATTTCAAGTTCCTACATTGTCAAAATCTCAGTATATTGCCTAAAACAAAAGTTATGACTTCTCACTTCTGTGTATGATAACTTAAATTGATACTGGTCTGGTCCTCACTACCATATATCTGTGCTGTCTGGTGAGTCGTGCAGCATTGCCACACAGATTTTGATAGGTGGGCAGCAATAATAAAACAGGCAGTGTACCAAAGATGTTGGCTATTAGGTAGTTGTGAGTGCAGGTGCGAAGTAAATTATTACTTATACTAGATAGTATAAGTAAATTATAAAATTATAAATTATTACTTGATTTACTCTTATAATAATAATATTTCTGAGTTAAACACGTGTAGGTTGCCGAATTTATGGACACGCAGAAGAACGCCTTTTCTAGGCTCTGCCTCGGTATAGTATGTGTCAAGCCATTCGTTAGTGTGGCTGTTTGATGAGAAAGAGATTAAATGTAGTTGCAGACCTGCCAACGCATTTTGCATAATGTCATATACTAATGAAATGAAAATGGGTATTTTTTTTAAATTTATAACCTTATGTTGTTCCTCTGACAAATATTACAGCATACCATCGCTTTAGTTGGTGTATAAAGACCTATACAGGTGCTGGTCATATAATTAGAATATCATCAAAAAGTTGATTTATTTCACTAATTCCATTCAAAAAGTGAAACTTCTATATTATATTTATTCAGTACACACAGACTGACATATTTCAAATGTTTATTTCTTTTAATTTTGATGATTATAACTGACAACTAAGGAAAATCCCAAATTCAGTATCTCAGAAAATTTGAATATTGTGAAAAGGTTCAATATTGAAGACACCTGGTGCCACACTCTAATCAGCGAATTAACTCAAAACACCTGCAAAGGCCTTTAAATGGTCTCTCAGTCTAGTTCTGTAGGCTACACAATCATGGGGAAGACTGCTGATTGACAGTTGTCCAAAAGACGACCATTGACACCTTGCACAAGGAGGGCAAGACACAAAAGGTCATTGCAAAAGAGGCTGGCTGTTCACAGAGCTCTGTGTCCAAGCACATTAATAGAGAGGTGAAGGGAAGGAAAAGATGTAGTAGAAAAAAGTGTACAAGCAATAAGGATAACCGCACCCTGGAGAGGATTGTGAAACGAAACTAATTCAAAAATGTGGGGGAGATTCACAAAGAGTGGACTGCAGCTGGAGTCAATGCTTCAAGAACCACTACGCACAGAAGTATGCAAGACATGGGTTTCAGCTGTCGCATTCCTTGTGTCAAGCCACTCTTGAACAACAGACAGCGTCAGAAGCGTCTCGCCTGAGCTAAAGACAAAAAGGACTGGACTGCTGCTGAGTGGTCCAAAGTTATGTTCTCTGATGAAAGTACATTTTGCATTTCCTTTGGAAATCAGGGTCCCAGAGTCTGGAGGAAGAGAGGAGAGGCACACAATCCACGTTGCTTGAGGTCCAGTGTAAAGTTTCCACAGTCAGTGATGGTTTGGGGTGCCATGTCATCTGCTGGTGTTGGTCCACTGTGTTTTCTGAGGTCTAAGGTCAACGCTGCCGTATACCAGGAAGTTTTAGAGCACTTCATGCTTCCTGCTGCTGACCAACTTTATGGAGATGCAGATTTCATTTTCCAACAGGACTTGGCACCTGCACACAGTGCCAAAGCTACCAGTACCTGGTTTAAGGACCATGGTATCCCTGTTCTTAATTGGCCAGCAAACACCCCTGACCTTAGCCCCATAGAAAATCTATGGGGTATTGTGAAGAGGAAGATGCGATATGCCAGACCCAACAATGCAGAAGAGCTGAAGGCATTTATCAGAGCAACCTGGGCTCTCATAACACCTGAGCAGTGCCACAGACTGATCGACTCCATGCCACGCCGCATTGCTGCAGTAATTCAGGCAAAAGGAGCTCCAACTAAGTATTGAGTGCTGTACATGCTCATACTTTTCATGTTCATACTTTTCAGTTGGCCAAGATCTCTAAAAATCCTTTCTTTGTATTGGTCTTAAGTAATATTCAAATTTTCTGAGATACTGAATTTGGGATTTTCCTTAGTTGTCAGTTATAATCATCAAAATTAAAAGAAATAAACATTTGAAATATATCCGTCTGTGTTTAATGAATGAACATAATATACAAGTTTCACTTTTTGAATGGAATTAGATAAATAAATAAACTTTTTGATGATATTCTAATTATATGACCAGCACCTGTACTTCAAATTTTTATCTAAACATCAAAATTGTCATATGTTGTGACTGTCCGGGCTATGTGTGACCTTACTAATATGACAATATGACTCTTCAAAAGGCAACTTAAGACACTGTTATTTAAACAAGCTTTTAGTTGATTGGGCTTAAGTTTACTTTGTGACTTTTTATTTGTTTTAATTTTATTTGTATATTAATGTGGTTTTACTTTGTAAAGCACTTTGTGATTGTATCTGTGAAAAGCGCTCTATAAATAAACTTTACTTACTTACTTACTTACTTACTTACAATATATCTCAGCAAAGTATAAATAATTGATAGATTTACAGTTTAAGTAATGTTGTGGCAAACAAATCAACCCGACTCTCCTGCATAAGAGACAAACACATCCAATTGTTTTTAAAGGTTTTATTTCTTGCAAGAAAGGTCAGACAGGTCATACAAGCTCACAAGTAGCTGCAGAGTGTAAGACAAAGAACGAAAGCTTCCCCTCACTTTTATATCTCTAACCTCCAAGGCTGAAGCCTCTGTCCTTTTACCATATTAGGAACATCTCTTAGTGGCTGTAACTTTCCACACATTGTTTGCACAGACATGTTTTTAACATACATCTTGCATGTTCCCATACCATATCTTGCTGTTTCTATTTCTCACATCTGTGTTAAACATTACCACTTAAGCCAACATCATACCATGTTCCATAAGCATCATAATTTCACAAGAATACAGGTAAAAATCATATGAAAAATAAAAATGTCCACAACAATTCCCTCTTCTTATCATTCATTGATAATCAGTCACTACTTCTACTTCATTTCACATCACACTCTTAAGGGTTAACTACTAGTCATTCATATTCAACTTAAAATATCATATACAGCAAATTTAAGTTCTTACATCACATTTATGCTCTTCATCTCTGATCTTCATACAAACAACAAATTCAGATACATCACCCAATCATAGAACTAATGCTAACATCCTTCATTTTACAGACATATAGCATGCAAATTTAGGTTCTTAGTTGTATAACATCTTATCACAACAGATCCATTTTGTAGCCCACAATGTCATTGTCCAACCTCAGTGGTGATTTAGAATTCCTTGAGCTGGTTTCACCTGTACACAAACTTAGACAGGATGGAAAACATTTCTTTGCAATAGTTCACCATGTCATGTTCACACAATTCTGTTTATGCCACTCGTTGTTTAGCCCCTTCTATTCCCAAAAATGGGTTCTTCCAACCTAATTTAAAATTTTCAGGCATATTTTCAGCCATACATTCGTCAATTGAGTTACCATCCCCCTTTTGATGCATTGTTTATCAATTTATCATAGTGGTTGGAGAAATGTTTCTATAAACAACATTTGCCATCAACACTGAACTAAACTCCATCGTTAATTCTGCAACCAGATTTTCTCCAGCTTTCTCTGCCTCTGAACATGCTCTGTAAAAGCGTTGGAAGAATCAAGGTTATTTTCAGATAACAGATTACACACACTCTCCTGTGTCTGCTCCAGCACTTCCTACAGAACAGAAACCTTTTCATTAGTTTGGGCACAAACAGAAATTCAAACCACAGCTCCCCCAAGATCGTCTACCACCCCAAACTAATAACGGGCGTCTGTGTAGATAGTCATAATTCTTTCCACCTTGACTTCTCCCTTGTATTATGACATAAAAGCTCCTAACTTCTCACTGTAACTCACATTGTCACTCTTTTCAACCCAGTCTGTAGTCTCAACACACTCTCTGACAAACAGGTATTACAATTCTTTCAGTCAGTTTACCCCCTCCAGTGAGGGTCACAAACTCATGTGCGTATACCAAATAGTTAGAGGACAGTAGCCCTGAAAACAACACTTCACATTCCATGGTCACAACTTATCCTTCGCTATTCCGGCCTGTTGTTTTGTCTCTGAAGACAGAGCCATCTACAAACAACACATCCTCACAGTTATCAAATGGTTTGTCTAGTCATGGTGTACAGACTTGATCAAGGATAGTCAAACAACAATGATGTTCCTTCTCATCATGCTTTGTTCTGTGAAGGTTACTGGGCTCTCTGGATAATTTTGTTTATTGCCAATGTGTCACTGTTTCTCTGCCATCAAGTCTACATTTTTACATTTAGCATTGTGATCACACATAGCTGAAAGTGTTTAAATTCAGACCCCAAGTTGAATTTAGACAAGGGGTTTTAACCCATGGACGACAATTCCAATTTCCCATAATACTTAAACATACTCATCCAGAGATTAATTCAAATCAACATCATAAATGACAAAAGTAGTCATAATTACCACTAGTAGACAGAGCTGGATAAACAATCCACTTAACGCTCGTCCCATGTTCTGTATCGTCTTTTCATCAGATTCAATCAAAATTGTCAGTTTGTCATAATTTGTCATTTCACTTAAGCCATCTGTAAGTGAAATTTATCATTTCACTTAAGCCAAGATGGCGCCGCGGATGGCCGCCTCGGTTTGTAGCGTCTTGGTACTTTTGTTATTTTTGTTTGTGTGTCCTGTTTTGAGTAACTTTTTTCCGATCAGCTTTACTAGGGACGAACTCCTAGATATCAGAAACAACACACCAAATAACTTTTTGCCGACTTTTGAACATTCAGACTTTTTACTGGACATTCTGGTTGGAGGAGCTGCGATTGTATACAAATGCTCCAAACAACGCAAACGAGGGAAACGCGTCGGTGCGCTCGTGAAATTCCGACAGCGTGGGTTTAGGACTCCGCTGCCGAGTATTCATCTAGCGAATCTCCGCTCCCTAGCAAATAAAACAGACGAACTGCTTCTCCTCACCCGCACGAACAAGGACTTTTCCAACTCTGCTGCACTTTGCTTCACGGAAACCTGGCTGAAAGGAGCCATCCCGAACAGCGCGCCTCATCTGCCGGGCTTCCAGCTGTTCAGAGCGGATCGCGTCACTGAGTCGTCGGGGAAAACGAAAGGCGGTGGATTATGTTTTTATATCAACGAAGGCTGGTGCACAGACGTGACAGTGTTAAAGGAGATGTGCTGCCCTAATTTGGAGGCTCTCTTCATTAACTGTAAGCCTTTTTATTCAACGCGGGAGTTTTCTTCGTTTATTCTGTTGAGTGTTTACATCCCTCCTGATGCGTGCGTGAGCGCGGCGCTCGAACAGCTGGCCGATCAGATTACCCAAACACTTTCATTATCATTCTCGGTGATTTCAATAAAGCTAATCTCACCCGTGAACTGCCTAAATACAGACAGCACATTACATGCCCCACCAGGGACAGTAACATACTGGACCATTGCTACACTGCTTTAAAGAATGCATACCACTCTGTCCCTAGAGCGGCTTTGGGGCTCTCTGATCACTGTTTGGTTCATCTTCTACCAGCCTACAAGCAGAAACTGAAATCTGCTAAGCCTGTGGTAAGAACTGTAAAGAAATGGACCAGCGAAACAGAGCGGGCTTTACAAGCCTGTTTCGACTGCACTGATTGGAGTGTTTTTGAGGCTGCAGCCACTGATCTGGATGAGCTCACTGACACCGTGACATCCTACATCAGTTTCTGTGAGGACATGTGTGTTCCCAACAGGACTTATTTAACATTTAACTACGACAAACCTTGGTTTACTGCAAAACTCAGACAGCTTCGCCAGGCCAAAGAGGATGCATACAGGAGCGGGGACAAAGTCTTGTACAAACAGGCCAAATACACACTGAATAAGGAGATCAGTGTAGCAAAGAGAAGCTATGCTAAGAAGCTAGAACACCAGCTTTCAGCTACTGACCCAGCATCAGTGTGGAAGGGCCTGAAAACCATCACCAGCTACAAGACCCCATCCCCCAGCACTGTGGAGAACCAACATTTGGCCAACGAGCTGAATACATTTTACTGCATGTTTGAAAGACCTGGTCTCACACCCCACACCCGCTCTGACCGGCTCACCACACAGCCATCAACACCCTCACCCCTCTCCCTCCCCCCTCCTGCTTCTCAACCTGCACTTCAGATCAGTGAGATGGATGTATGCAGAGTCTTCAGGAAACAGAAGATAAG
>RJVU01054598.1:558099-599514 GCA_003731715.1 Anabarilius grahami
GCCCCTCAGGGCTGTGTCCTCTCCCCACTGCTCTTCTCCCTCTACACCAACGACTGCACCTCTAAAGACCCCTCTGTCAAGCTCCTGAAGTTCGCAGACGACACCATGAACAGCTGGCTGTCTGGTGCAGTCACAATAACCTGGAGCTCAACACGCTCAAGACAGTGGAGATGACAGTGGACTTTAGGAGAAACCCCCCTGCTCTCCCCCCACTCAGCATCATGAACAGCACTGTGACTGCAGTGGAGTCATTCAGGTTCCTGGGCACCACCATCTCTCAGGACCTGAAGTGGGACATTCACATTGACTCCACTGCGAAAAAGGCTCAGCAGAGACTGTACTTCCTTCGCCAGCTGAGGAAGTTCAACCTGCCACAGGAGCTGCTGAAACAGTTTTACTCAGCTGTTATTGAGTCAGTTCTGTGCACTTCTATAACTGTTTGGTTTGGGTCAGCCAGCAAATTAGATATAAGAAGACTGCAACGGATTGTTAGGACAGCTGAAAGGATAATTGGTATGCACCTGCCCAACCTTCAGGACTTGTACAACGCCAGAGTGAAGAAACGGGCAGGTAACATCATCACAGACCCCTCTCACCCTGGACACAACCTGTTTGCACTTCTGCCCTCAGGCAGACGTTACAGATCTCTGTGCACTAGAACATCTAGGCATAAGAGCAGTTTTTTCCCCAACGCTATCTCCAGCTTAAACAGCTAACATAGCAATTAGCCGTTTTAGTATTCACTTTCAGTACTTGAGAGAGAGTAAAAATTAGTGTAAATATATATATATATACTATTCACCCTGCTGTATATACAATACAAATCTGTATGTCTTCTGTTCCAGATGTATACCACATTAGTATTATTATTTATTTTATTTTACTTATTTATTATTTTCTTAGTTTACTTATTTAAATGTTTCTGTTCTCATGTCATGTGTGTACCAAGAGCTTCTGTAAAAACCACAACAAATTCCTTGTGTGTTTGTGCGCACTTGGCGAATAAAGCACATTCTGATTCTGATTCTGATTCTGTAACGATAAAACACTCATTCACACTAGGTTAATGACATATACACTCTCTATGGGGACAGAATATTTCCCCAAACTAACACATACAAAACATAAAGTCTAGTCACACTCACTTACACTAGACACACATGACTATTAACTGCTCACTTTCAAAGTTGCTTTTGGTGTTAAATCTAAAAACATATCTTTAAACTTCCCATTTTTCTTCCCTGTATTTCTTTACTTAGTTTTTTTACATGATCTTTTATCCAGTCTCAAAACATCTCTGTTCATTATAATTGTTTTTCACAAAAGTCAGCTGGGTTGTTTTGGTTCTAGTCTCATTGCTTTGTTTTGTTTAAACTTTAGCAGACTGATAACAGACAGACAGAGTATCCTTGCCTCTACCCCAGCCGTCTCTCTCTCTTACTGCACAAATAATCAATTCAGAAGCCTCTCAAGACTAACTTAGACTGAATTTAATATCAAATTACTATACATAACCCTTGGTCAAATGTAAATGTTTTAACTTTCAAATAAAAAAACATTACCACCATCTAAAATATGTTATGCTAGTAGCAATTTTTGAGGTTATCTTTAGTTTTAAATGCTGAAGGCACTTAACTTTCTCTTGAATCTGCAAAATCAGTCTTCATCTTTAACACCACCATGCCTTGGAATTATCCTCTGCCATTTCTAATTACCTGCAGGAGTAAAAACTATGATAGAGACACATTAGTTCAAAATCACACAGCCTCATGAATTCAGTGATTCATCATAATGCTGAGTCCTAAACTTCTATACAGTTCTTGCCAATAGGGCAAACAACATCATGTTACTAAATTTTACTCTGGTCTCCCCAGAAATTACGGACAATCATCTCATGGTCTCAGTTGGCTCTTGAAAGCTCATTCCCATCAGCTCTATATCAATACTCTTTTTCCTCAGGGTCTTGTCCCCTGGCATAGTTGCTTGTCACAATGAAAAACAAACCATCTTAGGAATGCGGTTTCTGGTGAGTGGTATAGAGGAGCATTTTTGGGTCAGACTGCTGTCCTTCTCACAGGTCATTCCCACTTTTGATGCTGCTGGCCTCACAGTCATCGCTCAACTCTAATACCCATCTCACATATACACCTCCCTTCAGGGTAGATGCCCAGTGGTGGCAGTCACCCCCTGCCTTAGGTTGTCCTCTGTCTAGCCAAAGAGGATCTTACCCGTCATTGAGAAATCACCATGTGCACACTGGTTTCTTCAACAGAATCAGGTGTTTTCTGTAGCTTAGGGAAGTTGCATTCAAGAGCAACCAGAGCCATTGGACTGCCTAATAGTGTTAAAACATGGAGACAGGTTAATAACAGCAGTATTTAATCACAGAAATCATTAGACTGTGCATTCTCTCAGCAGCAACATATCAGTGCTGAGATTATACTCAGTGAATTTCATTCTCACAACTGTCAATTCAGTGTAGCGTTCTGCCACATCTGTAACCGGAGCCATTGGCCCTGCACATAGTGGTGACAAAGATCAGACAAAAAAGTTACTGGTCATAGAAGAAATTCATCACAATAGTCACTTCTCTCTTTCAAGGTCTATATTACTAATTTAAAGACCTCTTTACACTCATTAAGTTTTCCTTTAACAAATTTAACAGTTAATTTCCCTCTTCATGGCAATCATTTCTTTTAACATCTCTGTGTCCATGATTTTCAACTGAGACACTGTGCTTCACTATAAATAGCTTGTTATCACTTATGACACAAGCTCAGATAGCAGCTTTTAGCTGACTTTGAGTGAGAGAGACTGAGGATTTCAGGACTGGTACTCTGCCTTTTATAACTTTTAACATCAAACTTTATCTACTGTCTTTTGACTCTGGCCCAGCTTAAGACTTTGCCAGAAATGACATTCATTTCCAAATAGAGATTACAAATTTCCAGTCAGGTTGAGTCTCTGTTACAACTGGCAGTCTCATTTTTGCCATTTAAACTTTTGACCATCAAAAACCAAACATTTAGACATTAAAGGTCCTAAATCATTTTAGTTATTTTACATTGTGATAGCGATGCGCTCATCACATAAAAAACATACTTGAGACTGTTCAACTATTTTCCACAAAGTGAAACATGATACTTTAGAATTTTCATTTTCACTTTCATAACATTCTTTTTTTTTTCTGCTATTTTCCCTTCATCATAGCCACTTATCTCGCTATCAAATAGTTAGTCTGCAGATGCAAAACATATTTATCAAATAGTTAGTTTGCAGATGCAGAACATATTATCAATATATTTTCTACTGTTTTGCAGAACCACAATGTTATTTTAACCATATTTCAACTACTAGGTTGCACTGACAGCCTTATAGCTGCTTTCTCCTTCAACCGTTCTTATATAAATTGTAGTTCCCTTTCAAAGGGAACTCCACTCTGCGTTTGCAGTAGACGCTTTGGGGGAACGCCACGTGACCCAGGTGTCTGAAAGCACTATCCAATAACTCCAATTCCTATTGGCCGGCGACAGCCTATGACGTCATACGGCGCGACCCGGAAGTATGAAGGAGCGCCTGGAGAGACAGCCAGCATCTCATCGTCTTTCGGTCCTGTTCTGTCTCATTGCATCTATACCAACTCCGGTAGGGTTTTTTATATATGCCTTACAAATGTTCATGAGAGTGTGTTTATCCGTGTCCCAGGGTTTGACACTTGATATACATATTTTTCTGAGCGTTTTCTGTCTGGAGAGGAGCACGCATACACAGTGCTTGAGGGCACTGCTGTGTGTTTGTCTGTTGTTTACTCTGTTCTCGTTTGGCACTCTTCCCAAGGGAAGAGCTGTCTGCATCTCTGCCTGGTGGTTCTGGCCCCTGTTTGTGCTGAGGCTTAACGGTGGCTGCAATCATAGGGCTCGTAGATGAGCTCGTTGGGAAGTTTGAGAAAGTTTTATTCTCTCTCAACTTCCCTGGGGCTGGCGAGAGCGACCGGATGACGATGACGTTCGTGTTTGACGTCATCGCGTCCGGCGGCGACCGCTCCTCTGGCTGGTGTATGCGAGCTGCTGTGTGTTTGGGACGTGCTTCTCGGCGGGCTGCAGCTGCCGGGAGAGCACGTTAAGAAAGGGGCCGCGCGAGGACGGCTCGACGAGCGGTTCCTTTCTGTCCATTAATACGGCAGCTTCCATACTTTCCATTCCGGTCTGATCTCCGCGTTTGAGATCGGGAAGGCATGGAAAAACCCCTAGCCATTCAGATTTGTATCTGAATCCAGACAGACGGGAGGAGGAGGAAGAGAGAGTGAGACGGGTGATCGATTGTAAACATTGTTGCGTTTGTAATCGATCCCCCAGCTATATAGGGTGATTTATATCTACCCTCTCCTCTTCTTCTTCCACCTCCTGTGTATATATAAACATATATCATGCTCAGATGCTTCTTATGGTCAGACTGATGGCTGGGCCCATAGTCATTATTTCTATTAGCCCGCTTTTCTGTTTGGTAGTAAGAGGATCTTTAGGCTTAAAAGAACCTTAGATTCCATCTTTTCATGTAAAAAGGAGCATTAGGAGTTTTTTGGTTTTTGAGCTGCAGGAGGGTCTATATTTTATTCATTAAAATATGACCTTGTTTTCCTGTATAGTTTTCTGAGCATGTAGTCGGGAAAATTAGGGTGTTTTTGGGCAAACTGAAGTTGACAGACTGGCTAGAGTATATATTGTGCAGGCCACAAAATGGCCGCCTCTTAGCTACCTGTTTAGAGTAGCTTCTCATTTGCTGTTTTCTAGAGTAGTTTGAGTTAGCACTCGTCACTTCAGTTATTATGCATGTTTAGGGCGGCCTTAATCGGCCGCCTGACATTGTTTGCTTGTGAGCTTCACTTTCTTTCTCTTATCCATGAGATTTGGAGGTGAAGCCCAGGCTTCACTAGGCTTGTGGCCCTGAAAGAAGGCCCGTAGCTTAGCGGCTAGGCTAGAGCTAGGTTAGGTGTGTCATTTACATAACCTTATGTATACTATCCCTTATTAAGTTGTATAGTTCCTAGTTCTGGCCTCCTCCCGAGGGAGTTGTTAGGCCGTATGCCCATTATCCCCTTGCTTATGTAGGCGCAATTGTGAGATTTAACAGCTAGGTTGTAGACTGTTTTTGACTCCCTGATGCTGTCTCTTAGGTGGTAGGCCCTTATCTTTGCGTAGATAAGTTATGCAGGTATTAAGAGGCCCCACTTCCTAGATTTTTCATGCTAAAGGAAATGAATTCCTCTGAGCCACTTGATATCTGTATTTATCAAGTTTGACTTGACGATGCTAGTTTTTTAGCTTTTCGTCCTCTAAGGCTTAGAACAGATTTGAGGATCTGTATGAGAGTGTTTTTCCTTTTAAACAGCGTGTATTTCAAAGTTTTACGTTACTTTGAGTTCTAGACTTTTGCCCTACATTTATATGTGAGCTTACTTATGCTGCCACAGGTTAGCACCTGTTCTCTTAATAGTAGGCCCTTTTTGCTGTAGAGAGGCCTCTATTTGAGAGGATGGTGACTATATGTGACCAGTCACGGAAAGTAGGGACACAAGTCGGTTCTGGGGCATTTTGAGTTATTCACAGATTCTGAAAGTGTAGTCTCCAAGCTTTCCAACGATGTGTAACACATGGAAATCTGATAATATTTGGAGAAGTTGTGGCCATTTGAAGGTAGGCACTCAAGAAAGCTCAAGAGGGAGAAAAACCCCTTTAAAGTTTCTGCAGTTCTCACCTGTTCTCACCTGCTGGGAGTGACAATAGGGCTCATTTACATCTCATTTAGATAAGCCATACCCCCTGTAAAGCTTCCCTCTGTAAAGCTGCATGGACCGCATACTATTAATACTAAAGGATCATGTGCATTGTAAATGTCAGTAATTTATCTTTTTTGACTTTTATAAAAATGATTTAGTGGCTGAAATTGATTTGGAGATAACATGTTGCAAGACACTCCTTTAAAATCTGGCCATCATTTTTAATGTTATTATTTTAATGTTTATGTAAAGAAAAAGTACATATTGTTGCTAATTTTATTTGTTATTTGCTGGTTTTCTACATAAAACTTGGTGAATTGATTTCATTGTGTAGCATTAGGACTTTTTGAACAGGATTCTGTGATAACCGTGATCATTTTGGTCACTATAATCATGAAATGAAATTTTCTCACCTGAGATGACAAAAGAATCACATAAATGACCTGAAATGACTTGCATAATAATGAGGCCTTTCAGTCAGGTAGGCTGTGAAAAAACCCTCTGTGATGTGATCATGTCTCAAGCTCATCATGGTGTATATCAAACATACAGAAAAAATTTGTGTCTGAATAACGCTCGCTCCGTGGGCGTGGCCGCATTAGCGGATAATGAGCTGAATCACAGACTTCTGACATGGCTCTCTTTTCATACAGATTACATAAACAGAGAATATTTGTTTTCGATTTGACTTACACGATTTAAAACCTGACATTTCAACGGTTTTTTAGACATAAGTCTATTTCTTTTGTGATTAGTATTCACTAAGTTACAGTTAATTTTCTGAGAACTATCAGATTGGACTTCATTCAGAGGGAGACGAGAGATCACGCATCATGTTAGTTTTCTTTATTTTTCAAAAAGCACAACATTTTGTTTTTACTCTGAGTGTACACAAATAAAAGAAGACATTCTATAGTTTCAATTGACATATTACTTATGTCTCTATGACAAAAAATGACGGAGTATTTTAAGTCTGTTTTGCTGCAATGTGAAAAAAATCCTGCAAAACACGCCGGCGCGTTACCCAATATGGAAATACACACAGACAATGACACGCCCCTACTACGTGTTAGAATCTCCGAAAAACAAGCCGATTTCAACCTCAAAATGTACGCTTTTAAATATACCAATACTGCTATCTCAAACATGGAGAGGCTTCTTCATGATCTCAACTAACAGATTCTGCAAAAAAACGAAAATCACCAATTTTGAAAAAAAACGCTTCTTTCTCATTTTGCTCGAGAGTTGTGCTGCCGACTTGTGTCACTGGTTTCCGTGACGGGTCACATATATTCCCCAGTTAAGAGGTGTATTTGTGTCACTGAGTGCATCACCTGTTGGATTGCATACTCAGGGTAGTTAGAACCACTTTTTGAGGAGAGCTGGTATCTATTTAAGCTCCCTGGTGATCTTGTTAGCGGCTATATTGCATATAACTCGGATTGTTGGCTTTATGATATTTAGCCTCCTTCTAGTTAGCAGTTGTTTTCTACAATGCTGCTTAACTGATCATGGTTTGCTCACATATGTACACTACCACAGGCCCTGCCACGTGTTTGTTTGATTTAGTAGGCCTTATAGCCTCCCTTAATACGTGTTGGCGTACACTGTACTCCTCTTGCTTTAAAGAGTAAAAGGTGCTTTTACTGAGTACACTGCTCGTTGGATTGTGTCAGGTAAGGTGAACCACCTCAAAAGGCCACGCCCCACCCTGACGGATAGGCCCTAATCGGGCCTGTTCACGTTGGGTGGCAGCGTTCTATGTATTTCTTCTGAGGAAGTTTTAATACATGGCTTTCTGGTGGTCTGGTTCTCAGGTGGAGTATGGTAGTGAAACCTTACTGAGGTTCGGTTTAACCTACATCTCCCTCCCTGAGTCTTATTTTACTCTAGTTGAGCTAAGAGCCACCTAGAGCCTAGGGTGGATCTTTGTGCTCCTAGAAATGGCCATGAGACTTACGCCGTGTGTCCTAGAGGTTGCTAGGCCTGCGGGCCGCCTTTTTGACACACTGGAGTTTGTTTGGGTGTATTTCTCTTTGAGAATTATTTCTATACACTTTCGCTGGCCAGGGGCCCAAGTGATAGATCCAACCCCCTCTTTTGCTGGTTGTTTACCATGCTTGGGACCTAAACACTGCCACGAGCTGATGCCACGTGTCTGTCGAGGTTATAGGCCCATCCAGGCCTTCCTTAATACGTGTTGGCGTACGCTGTACTCCTCTTGCTTTAAAGAGTAAAAGGTGCTTTTACTGAGTACACTGCTCGTTGGATTATGTTAGGTGGATTGTCATGCGGGCACTTTGCAGCCTCTTATGCTGCCGTTGAAGTCATCTGTCTACCCCAGCAAAGACAGATGTTCAGGGTGGCCCTTCCAGGCCACTTTCTGAATATACTTCTGTTTCACATATAACTACTATCATGCTTTAGGCCCCTCTTTGGCCTCCATGAGTATGTGCCCTTTGCATGGTCCACCTGTTAGGTGAGCTTTGTACTTCCCTTTCAGGGTTGTGTTTATAATAGTGCTTAGCTCCCTAAGCTGATCATGGTGGTAGGCCTTAATCAGGCCTCCTCCTAAGATTCAGCCTCAGGCTGGTTTGTGCTCCTCTTTATCAGGGTTCTCTAGCGCACAGCCTCCTCAGTGCGTTAATTAAGCACTGGATAGATCCTAGGATGAGCGGATTATCTCCCCTCGATATGAGGGTTCATAGCACTCAGCTGAGTTCTGCTCTCCAGTATGCCCGTCTCTACGCGTGGGTTTGAGTTGGTTTCTGCCTCATTGCAGTCACTCTTACTTACTATCTTCTTGAAGAATGCGTTTTAGAGGCTCTGTATTCAGACAGGGTTGGCCTGAACTAAGTCTGTTCCTTAACAAGACCAGGTCGGCCTCCTTGGTGGCATTAGGGGTGACTTTGTTCCCCTCTAAGTGACTGGCCGAGGTTCCCTTTGGTTCCTTGGCCACATTCCCTTAAAGGGACCATTTTCTCTTCAGAAAAGCTGGTTCCAGACGCCTTAGCAGCTTCTGTAGGCCCTCTGAGGTAGGCCTTCTTGAAGTTCAGCTTGGGCTGTTGGCCAAAGGGAATGCTGTCACTGACAGCCTGGTGTGACCCGAGGGGGAGTTGCCAAGCAGTTTGCGAACTGCTTTTGGGCCTTTGTCTCAAGCCATATTTTTTGGCAGGCACTCTCCTCAAGCATGGCGGCGTGGGTATATCGTTCCCCAAAGCGTTTACTGCAAACGTAAAGTGGAGTTCCCTTCGAAAGGGAACGTCTCAGGTTACGTATGTAACCATAGTTCCCTGAGAACAGGGAACGAGACTCTGCGTTTCCTTGCCATGCTTCGGGTTGCCTGCCTGCAGAACAGTCCCTCAAGACGATAGATGCTGGCTGTCTCTCCAGGCGCTCCTTTATACTTCCGGGTCGCGCCGTATGACGTCATAGGCTGTCACCGGCCAATAGGAATTGGAGTTATTGGATAGTGCTTTCAGACACCTGGGTCAAGTGGCGTTCCCCCAAAGCGTTTACTGCAAACGCAGAGTCTCATTCCCTGTTCTCAGGGAACTATGGTTACATGCGTAACCTGAGACGTTCTCTAGACATCTAATGTCATGCATCCATTTAATGGATGAATAAACAAAACTTTTTTGTAAGTTACATTCAATCCTCCTTCCCTACATGCCAATTCTTTCTGCATTAACCTTCTTTCCCTTCTGTCTGCGTCCTCTAGCCAACAATCTATTGTCTGCTTACATTTCACACACACACCGCTTTCACACAAACACAATATCCCCACATCGCAGTTCTCTTCAACTCATTCCCTTATGACCTTAAGTCTTATGACCACTCAACGTTCCCTCTTCTGGAAAATCATAATATTTAACTAATTTATCTACATCTAGCATGCATCTTTGGCCATACAATTTTCTCATTTGATAAAACACTGGTGCATCATATTTTGCAAGCTTACTCTGGGACTTCATCATATTGGTTCTCCCGACTCTCGTGGATTTACTTTTCGATGCGCACCTACTAATCTGTTGGACGTCTCCAACAGATCTGACCTTTAACCCAAAGCCGGACAGGTTGAGCCTCAATGCTCCCCGATCTTTTTACCCCAAAACCGGACGGGCTGAGCCTTAATGCTCCAGCTTAAGACGTTTAAACCGAGTCACTCTTTCACAAATTTGTTTACTGCAGCACCCTCACTGCAGCTGGGAATCCCAAAATTTGCTTCAGTGCGACCCAGCTTAGATGTCTCAGAAACCTCCCTCCATGGAAACGTCTTTACTGTCCCAACGTGATACAGTTTCCGGGAACATCTTGATCGCGCTGCTTCCGCTAGTATTGTCTAATTTGTGTCATACAGCCTAAATTCCCTGACTTACAAATTTGTTTCTGCAGCACCCTCACTGCAGCTGGGCTCAATCCCAGAAATTAGTTTCAGCTTGTATGATGCAGCATGCCCAGTTCAAATTTCCCCTTTAGAATTTATCTTTGCTGCTTCTGCATGCGCGACCTCAATTCCCAGAAACCCCTCGACCACGACCACAGAGTCAGCCAGAGCCACCAATATGGTTTGTCCCGTTTCCAAATTTTTCTTAATTTACCAGATCATAAATTTTCCCTTTTCACTTTCCCATAAAATTAATTTAAATCACTTAAATCACAAATTTTCATTTTTCCCTGTTTCCTAATCTTCCAAATTTTACTAAATCACACTTACTCTTAATTCCCCATAAAATTTAGATTTATCTCTTACCAGAGAGTCGTGTAGCCACCTGGGTTCGTTTTCTGATTCCAGTGGTGTCCCCTTCTGGACCCTGGCGGTCGGCCCCTCATCCCTTAACCTATTCAGGGGAAGGGCTGAGACTGCTACTAAGTCCAGGATGATCAGTCACCGTCTGCTCTCGGGTCCTAAAGGCACATCCAAGGAATCCCACCTTCTGACACCAATTGTTGTGGCAAACAAATCAACCCGACTCTACTGCATAAGAGACAAACACATCCAATTGTCTTTAAAGGTTTTATTTCTTGCAAAAAAGGTCAGACAGGTCATACAAGCTCACAAGTAGCTTCAGAGTGTAAGACAAAGAACGAAAGCTTCCCCTCACTTTTATATCTCTAACCTCCAAGGCTGAAGCCTCTGTCCTTTTACCCTATTAGGAACATCTCTTAGTGGCTGTAACTTTCCACACATTGTTAGCACAGACATGTTTTTAACATACATCTTGCATGTTCCCATACCATATCTTGCTGTTTCTATTTCTAACATCTATGTTAAACATTACCACTTAAGCCAACATCATACCATGTTCCATAAGCATCATATTTCACAAGAATACAGGTAAAAATCATATGAAAAATTAAAATTTCCACAACAGTAACAGAATTAGGCATTTTTAATGGACACAGAAAGTGTTGATGTCTGTGCATGATTTTTAAGCAAGTTCTGGCCAAATACATTTTGTTCCGTAAAATGGGCTTCATATGGTGTGACATTACAATCTATATTTTGAACAGGCAATAATTTGGACATTATTATTATGAAGAGGTCCACACTCAAACAGGAAGTTGCATTGTCATCTCTGGAGTGGTTTGGAAGGTCATGAGGTGAGTTCTGACTTTTTGATTTTTAATTAAAAAGCTCTATATCTGATTTGCTCACTAGTGGTCAATGTTTTGTGTCTTATGGTGTGACATTATTTACATAAAAATTAAACACTTTTTTGCAAATTTTACTTATTAATTCTTAAAAATCATTGCTGCCATGTGGTAATTTACATGCTAAGTATAAGCTGTTTTTAGTTAACCAAGATATTATCTTAACTGAACAAAACGTCATATGGTGTGACACTGTATCATTTGGTGTGACAATCAGAATTGTGACAATAAAATGACTTTTTTAGTTATAAATAATAAAGTCAATGGAGCAAAAGAGAAATAGTATCAGCAAGAGTCACAAGCATTTTGTTAGATTTATAACAGGGTTTGTCAGAATTAATCTAAAATATCTGGAAAGGCTGAAGAGATATGTCTTACTTTGCATGATGATTTAGAAAAATAATACAAAATATAATGTCATGACGGGTGATCCGGGTGATACAGGCAGGTCGACTCCAGGACGGTACTGGCGGTGCTGGCCCTTCGGCCTATGTGGCCTTGGCCCAGACCCCAGGCTCGTCCACCAAGGTCGGGGACTGGAGCGGGCTATCATTAAAAAGAGACTGCAGATCGACAGCAACACAAAATCCCACCCGCTCGACCCCCCTTCCACTCCCGCTGTCTGACTTGCCCCGGGTATACTTCACTTTCCTTTGGTTAATATACAGTTGGTTATCTTGTGGATGATTTATAAATCGAGGGAACGAATTAGTAAATCGTGCGCACGATTTAGCCTACTATTTTTTCCCTGCATGTCATGCCCGGGGCTCCGTAATTAAGGGACCCCCCATAACACCCCAAAAAATGCTTTGAATATACTATACTATCAAATATACTTGAAACATGAAACTAGTGAAAAAGAAAATTTAATCAATAAGGTGAATTAGAATAATAAGACATTTGGGGCTGTTACAAAACCAATAAAATCATTATAAACAAAATTCATCTTTGCCATGCAGGAAACGAAGCTGCCTCTGAAGAGGCATTTAGATGCATTTACACACTTTAATGCAGAACATGAATGGTTTAACCTGCAGTTACAAATGCAGAAATAATGTTTTGATATTTTAATCCTAAAACGTTGAATAACCTACTGATATTTGAAATTATTTTTTTATGTAAAATTACACCATTAATAAGTGAGCGATTGCTTATTTAAATGGTTGATTCATTCAGGGACGAAACACCGTCATGTTGCTCAGAGATGCAAAACAGCGTTGAGGCTCTGTTTGGAATTAGCTATTTTTATTGCCGAAATAGACACCATACTATTGCCTATTTTTGCTCCAAAACGTAAGTCTGTTAATATTAACTTATTGTTTATTTAACTGTTGTATAAAATCAATATCAAATTTGTGCACTCTTTTTGTGATATTATGAAAAGTATATAGGCTTACATTTTCTGTCCACATTTTGGGAGCATTCTAAATGCATTTTATTAGACTGAACCATGCAGTGAAAGAACACACTCTAAATGAGCATAGTCAGTAAAAACGCATAAAAATAAAATACGATAACACGAGTGTCAGGACACAGACGGAGGCAGACAGGTGTATAACAGGAAGTTTATTTAGAACAGAGGTGAGTTCTTCGTGCGACGAAGGTCACGTCAGTGGGTCGTGCGATGTCCACGCTTGTGGTCCAGGAACGGCATCTCTGGCTGTGTCTCGCGGACATGAGGGATACCGACAAAGTCAGGTTTCTTAGTTCCCCCGTGTCCCAGACCGGCCTCTTCGGCGACGCGGTCGAGAACTTTGCCCAGCAGTTCTCGGCTGTACAGAAGCAGTCTGAGGCCATCAGCCACATCCTGCCGAGGCGGTCAGCTGCTACACCTCCACCGCCCGCAGCACCTCAGCCTGCTTGTTGCCGAGGGCGTCCCTCTGCGGCGTCCCCCGCTCCCGTGCCCGCGCCCCCGTGCCCGTGCCCCAGCAGCAGCAGCCTCCATCGAAGCGGCGCCGTGGAGCCGGTCGTGGTTGGGGTGCCCAGCCCGTCCAGCCCCCCCCCAAGAAAAAGGGTGGCAAGGCCAAGTCCAAGGACGGGCGACCCGGAGATGGATGGGACTGCTCTTCGGGAGTTGGTGACTGCACCACTCCTTCCCCCGGAGGAGGGCCGGGTGGAGAATCTTTTGTTTCCTTTTGTTTCTGTTCCGCCAAATTTTCTATAAAAGAGCAGTTTCCTTCATCTCAGGGTCCGAAGAGGGCTCGGAGAGCAGTGGGAGGGCAAGAACCTCACCACTCTCATCCTCCTCTTCTGTCGCCAGCGGACAGCAGCGTGCAGCGGGCGCCCAAAGCCTCGACTGAGCAGTTAGAAATGAAGATGACTTGACTGCTCCCTCTGTCCACCTGTGGAACCAGGTAAGTGTTGCACAGCACACTGTGACGCCGCTTCGGGCCACCTCGCAAAGAGAGCCCCCCAAGCCGCCTCCCTGTGTTCCACCTTGCTGCCCCACTGCGGGTACGCCGGTGGTCCCTCTGATCCTGCTGGTATGGTCTCTGAGAGCCTGGTTAGAGCTCCCCAGCCCATCTCACTGGCTCATTCGGACCATCAGGCTCGGCTATGCGATTCAGTTTTCACGGCGTCCCCCCAAGTTCAGGGGCGTCCACTTCACTACAGTGAAAGATGTCGATGCCCCTGCCTTGCGTGCGGAGATCGCGGTCCTACTGGCGAAGGACGCGATAGAGCCGGTCCCTCCAGCCGATATGAGGTCAGGGTTCTACAGTCCCTACTTCATTGTACCCAAGAAGAGCGGTGGGTTACGACCTATCCTGGATCTGCGAGTTTTGAATCGGAGCCTTCACAAGCTACCGTTCAAAATGCTCACGCAGAAACGCATTTTCGAGTGCATCCGTCCCCAGGATTGGTTTGCAGCGATCGACCTGAAGGACGCGTACTTTCATGTCTCGATTCTTCCGCGACACAGGCCATTCCTGCGTTTTGCGTTCGAAGGACGAGCATATTAGTACAGAGTCCTACACTTCGCGCTGGCCCTGTCTCCCCGCGTCTTCACGAAAGTCATAGAGGGAGCCCTTGTTCCCATGAGAGAACAGGGTGTTCGCATTCTTAACTATCTCGACGACTAGCTCATTCTAGCACAGTCTCGGGAGCAGTTGTGCGAACACAGGGATTTGGTGCTCAGACACCTCAGCCAGTTGGGTCTTCAGGTCAACTGGGAAAAGAGCAAACTCTCCCCTGTGCAGAGGATCTCTTTTCTCGGTATGGAGTTGGATTCGGTCGAACAGATAGCACGCCTCACAGAGGAACGTGCCCAGTCGGTGTTGAACTGCCTGAATACGTTCAACGGCAGGACAGCGGTCCCACTGAAATTCTTTCAGAGGCTCCTGAGGCATATGGCGGCCGCAGCGGCAGTAACCCCGCTCGGTCCGCTTCATATGAGACTGCTTCGACACTGGCTTCACGGCCGAGTCCCGAGATGGGCGTGGCAACGCGGCACGTCCCGGTTAGCCAATCACTCAGGAGTGCCGCCAAGCCTTCAGAAAAACCCTTTTTTTCTCCGGGCAGGAGTGCCCCTAGAACAAGTGTCCCGGCATGCTGTGGTGTTCACAGATGCTTCTGCCACCGGCTGGGGTGCCACGTACAACGGGCATGCAGTGTCAGGGGTTTGGACGGGACCCCATCTGCATTGGCACATCAACTGCCTCGAGTTGCTAGCAGTACGCCTTGCTCTGAGCCGCCTCAAAGGGCCGCTACGGGGCAAGCATGTACTGGTCCGTACGGACAACACTGCGACCGTTGCGTACATCAACCGTCAAGGTGGTCTACGCTCCCGTTGCATGTCGCAACTCGCCCGCCATCTCCTCCTCTGGAGTCAGAAGCATCTGAGGTCGCTTCGTGCCATTCATGTCCCCGGTGTGCTCAACCGTGTGGCCAACGAGCTATCACGAGCTGCGCTGCCAGGAGAGTGGCGACTCCACCCCCAGGTGGTCCAGCTGATCTGGAGAGAGTTCGGAGAGGCTCAGGTTGACCTGTTTGCCTCACCAGAAACCTCCCACTGCCAGTTGTTTTACTCTCTGTCCGAGGGAACACTCGGGACAGATGCACTGGCACACAGCTGGCCCCGGGGCCTTCTCAAATATGCGTTTCCCCCAGTATGCCTACTTGCACAGACCCTGTGCAAAGTCAGGGAGGACGAGGAGCAGGTCTTGTTAGTTGCGCCCTATTGGCCCAACCGGACCTGGTTCCCAGAACTCTCACTCCTCGCGACAGCCCCTCCCTGGCCCATTCCTCTGAGGAAGGACCTTCTTTCTCAGAGACGGTGCACACTTTGGCACCCGCCTCCAGACCTCTGGAAACTCCATGTCTGGTCCCTGGAGGGGACGCGGAGGTTCTTGGTGACTTACCCCCCGAGGTACTTAACACCATCACTTCGGCACGTGCACCTTCTACAAGATGTGCTTACGCCTTGAAGTGGAACCTGTTCGTAGAGTGGTGCTCTTCTCGCCGAGAAGACCCCCGAAGATGCTCGATCGGAGTCGTGCTTTCCTTCTTGCAGCAAGGGTTGGAGCGTAGGCTGTCCCCCTCCACCCTCAAAGTCCACACTGCTGCTATCTCCGCTTACCACGACCACATAGATGGCAAATCTGTTGGTCAGCACGACCTGGTCATCAGGTTCCTTATGGGGCGAGACGGTTAAATCCTCCTCGACCCCCGTCCACACCCTCTTGGGACCTCGCTCTGGTGCTAAGAGCACTCCAGATTGCTCGCTTTGAGCCCTTGCAATCAGCAGGCTTAAAGATTCTGTCTATGAAGACTTTGCTGCTGGTTGCATTGGCCTGAGACCCCGGCCTGGCTATGTGCCCAAGGTTCCTGCCACTCCCTTCAGGGACCAGGTAGTGAGCCTGCAAGCGCTGCCCTCGGAGGAGGCAGACCCAGCCCTGGCTTTGCTCTGTCCAGTTCATGCTCTGCGACTGTACATAGACAGAACTCAAAGCTTCAGGACCTCAGACCAGCTCTTTGTCTGTTACGGAGGCCAGCAGAAGGGAAAGCTGTCTCCAAGCAGAGGATGGCCCACTGGATAGTGGATGCCATCGCCCTGGCTTACCAAGCTCCACGAGAGGTGTCGCATCCTCCTGGGCGCTGGCTCGTGGCTCCTCGCTGACAGACATTTGTAGAGCTGCGGGCTGGGCGACACCCAACATGTTCGCTAGATACTATAGCCTTCGTGTCGAGCTGGTCTCCTCCCGTGTTCTCGCCTCAGGTCAGAGGCACGGAGAGGCCCCGGCTTAGTGTCGGTTTGCTGCGCTACATGCGCTTCTTCTCCAGAGAGTCCCTACAAGGCAGACCCTGTCGAGTCCTCTGATCTCCCCTTCGGCAGCCGACGTGGCGGAGCGTCTGGCGCCAGGCCCATACTCCGTTGTATCCTTGAGAACCGGGTTTAGGCTGGGTTCCATATGTATGACCCTACAGGGATCCCATATGGCTGGTTCCACGGTTGCTCCTAAACGAAGCCCGTGTCTTTCCCTCTGGGAGAACCCACCCCTCGTCGGGTTGGAGTCACCCCAGTTCTTCCATATGTAGCACAACCTACAAGGTTAGTCCATATGTATTCCTCCACATAACTCCTTCAGGGAAGGATGTGGCTTCCGCAGCGTTCCTTTCCTAACGGAAGGGTACGCTTTCCCAGCGTTATCCAATAGTCTCACTGAATGGGTTTGGGGAACAGCAGTGATCGACACTCTCTGTGTTAGCCCTGTCCCACCGTCCTCAGGCAAGGGGGTTCAGGTGGCTTACAACAGAGCGCTGGAAGGGGGCAGCTCCTGTGGTGCTTTGGTAGGGATTCCTATTCGTCGGTCTGTCCGACGTACGTCCAACGTGACCGACTGAATGGGAACGTCTCGGTTACAAAGGTAACCCTCGTTCCCTGAAGGAGGGAACGGAGACGTACGTCCCGTCACCACAGTCGTTGTCCTGCTGATGCTGCCGCCTGCTCAGTTCGGCTCAGCAGCGAAAACCTGAAGATGCAACGCACCTGCTGCTCATTATATACCCGCGCTGCGAGGCGAGCAGCTGATGCATATGATTGCATGCCAATGTGCATTGGCTCGTTTAGTTACACTCGAAGTAGTTTGGCCTCTCTAGCGAGATTCCTATTCGTCTGTCTGTCCGACGTACGTCTCCGTTCCCTCCTTCAGGGAACGAGGGTTACCTTTGTAACCGAGACGATCTGCATGAGCTCTTAGATTTTCTTATTTGTTTGCTATTTTGAGATGAGAAATAGACAAAAAATCTACAAGAATACCACATACAGAAGTGAACTTTGATGAAAAGAACTCAGAAAATATAGTATATTTGTTTTTAAACCCAAATAATCAATGCAGAGGATCAGATTTCTAGCAGCAGGCCTGTTGGAAAATTGGAGGGAAGTTTAAAACAAGAAGATCCACTCATTCACAGAGGGAGAAGCAGTGAGTACAACTAAAACTGCTCTGGAAATCTTTTTTGTCTGGTTTGGTTGTTTTTTGCAAGTATATGGGCATAACATTTACCTTTTTAATATTTTTATAAGCTAAAAATGCTAAAAAGCTAAAACTATGGCTAGCCCACACTCTAGCATTCCTCAATGTAGCAATTCAAATAAGCCAGAGAGAATCAGCCAATCAGAGCAGCAGCCACAATCACCCCACTGCCATATACAGATGAGCTCAGACTGTGTGCCCATACCAAGCGGCAACCAGTCTCTCGTGAAGCCAATACGGATGTGACTTAAACTACGATTCATCGACTGGCCGCTAGGGACAGGCTCCAAAAGAGAGCAGAATCTCATTGAGTCCCATGTTAAAACGGCCATGTTTACAAGTTGGTTCAAATTGTGGTTTCGGTCTATACTGCTAATTTTGCCCTTCATGACAACTGTGAGGGGGGTGAATTTTTTTATAACTCATCCGTTTAAATTATATTAAGCCTAAATTCTGCATAATTAAGGGCGTGGTCACTTGAGTGACAGTTCTTTGAGCCGTCATGTTACCTCAGCTAATTCCAGCCGCTGAATTTGGCATCTCTGCCGTGTTTGTGCTTTTTTCTCGATTATTTTTTACAATTATAAAATATGGCTTGCTGCATAATAGGGGTGCGACAAAAAATCGATATGCTGATATATCGCGATATTTCCGGCCGCGAGACGTTATCGATACTCTGGCACCAAGTATCGATATTTTTTTAGACATACGAAAGATTTAAATTCATGTTCCTACATTGTGGCTGTTTACCACTTTGGCTTACAGGAGCGGCAGTACCCCTAGGCTTCTTGTGGTGGCGCTTCCCAGATTGCGGATAGTGGTCAGGTGTAATTCACAGCGAAGAAGAAAAATGGCGTAATGGCGGACCAACAACAAATCAAAAATGCACCTGCGTGTTTTAAATCAAAAGTTTGGGCCCACTTTGGATTTCGTAGTACTAGTGACGATACGAAAAAGCTCACTAAAGACTACGTTATCTGTAAGAATTGTCTCGGAAAAATAAAATACAACAGCAACACAACCAACCTGCATTCCCACCTCGTGCGCTATCATCCCGAATTGTGTGAGAAGACAACGAAGAACAACGCTATGGCTACAGTGAATCAGCCAACGCTGGATGACATTTGTAAGGCAAAGCTTCCTTTTTCGTCGCCAAGGGCTAATAGCATTACAAATTCCATCGCCACGTTTATTTGTAAGGACCTTCGTCCTTACAGTGTGATGGAAAATGAAGGTTTTCGCCGAATGCTGAAAATACTGTAACCAAGATACAAAATCCCGTGTCGAAAGTATTTTACCGAAACGGCAGTTCCAGCTCTGTACAAAGAGACCAGAGAAAAGGTACAGATTGCACTCGAATCTTCTAAGAGAGTTGCCCTTACCTGCGACTCGTGGACGTCCAGGGCCACGGAGTCTTACGTGACAATTACTGTTAATTTTATTGACGTCAAGTGGGAGATGAATGCTTACGTTCTTCAATCTAGGGCAATGCATGATAGCCACACCAGCGCTCATATGGCAGAAGTGTTGCAGCGGGCCGCAGAGGAATGGAGTCTAACAGAAAAAGATCCTGTAGTTGTTACAGACAATGCAACCAACATGACTTTGGCTGTCGAGCTGACAGGATTCCAGCACATACAATGTTTTGCACACATACTGAACCTTGCGTCCCAGCGTGCTTTAAAGCTACCTGCTGTAGCTCGACTGCTTGCAAAGATTCGGAGGATTTCTGTGTTCTTCCATAGGAGCACCAAAGCAGCGGGAGCACTGAAGAGGAACCAGACAATGTTGGACCTTCCACAGCACAAGTTGATAACAGATGTTGCAGTACGCTGGAATAGTGCATATGAGATGCTCTCCCGTTTTCTCGAGCAGCAACCTGCCATATGTGCTGCCCTCTTATCTCCTGAGGTAAGCTGGTTATTATAACTTTAATTATTGTTACTACTAAAGTGCCTTAACCAAGATTAAATTCCTTGTGAATTGTATTGATTTCATTTCCTTTTTGATGTTGCT
Organism: Anabarilius grahami; assembly: GCA_003731715.1. Lineage (NCBI taxonomy): Eukaryota > Metazoa > Chordata > Actinopteri > Cypriniformes > Xenocyprididae > Anabarilius > Anabarilius grahami. The sequence goes on from RJVU01054598.1 coordinate 578,020, forward strand.
AATGTGTTATGTCCTGTTATTTAAGGTTTAAGAAAAGTTTCTTATTTTCAACTGATTAAATACATCTTTTAATTAATGTTGCACTCTGCTGTTTTTTAACAGGTGAGAAAGAGTGTCTCTGACATCTGCACCTTGAATGAGATGGAAATATCAAATGCTGAAGATATCGTACAAGCCCTCAAGCCTATGCTGGTGGCAACAAATGTCATGTGTGAGGAGAGGACCCCAACAGTTTCTATCATTGCTCCGCTTCACACCCAACTGTTGAGTGACATGAGCAGCACTGCTAAGGACTCCCCTCTTATCAATGAGTTAAAGACTGCCATCTACCAAGACCTCTCAAAGAGATTCAATTCTTCAGAGGAGAAAAGCAACCTCTACATTTCGTCAGCCTTAGACCCAGGGTTTAAATCTCTGCTCTTCCTATCACCAGAGGACATGCATGAGACATTTACCAAAGTGGTGTCAAAGGCAGCTGCTCTTAAGGTAAATTCATTTATTAATCATAGATTCAAAACCATGAAATTACCGCTAAAATATACACCATGTATTTTATTTTTATCTTATAAAATATTTTTAGCTATTTAAATGTAAAACTATATAATTTTGACTGCTGAGCTTTTTAAATAATAATGCAACAGGTGTCCCACTGTTTTTTCTTCCAGGAGTCTGCAGACTTGATGGACAACAGATTTCAGAGCACTCCTCCTCCTGACCAGGAACGAAGCACCATGTATGCTGCTGCTGATGGGATGATAGACTACAGTGATCCTGGAAAAGATCTTTCCACTGCACACTGCCCAAAGAGAAGGAAATCTGCGCTTGCTGATCTCCTTGGACAGATGTTCAACAGCAGTAGTACCAGTACGTCCATGCCTTCAGCTGCTACCATAGCTGAACAAGAGATGAAACGATACCAAGAGGCTCCAGCTTTACCACTGACAGATGATCCATTGCAATGGTGGAAATCTCAGGTACATGGGTACCCTCTCTTCTCCAAGCTGGCACAAAGGTATTTGTGTGTCCCGGGGACCAGTGTATCAGCAGAACGAATGTTCTCAACTGCCGGGGACATCATCAGTGCTCAGAGGAGTCTGCTCAGTTCTGAGCATGTTGATCAGTTGTTGTTTTTTGAAGAAAAACATGATTATCTGATTCCCACCTTAATCTACCTTAATCTAAATGCATGCTTTTGCATTAAGGTCTAAGCATTAAAATGTTTACATAAAATAAATTGTTTTCAGAATCAGAAGTTGATGTACAGAAAAGTTTACAGTTGCATTGTGTACATGTTCAAAGAATATATGTTAATAAATTAAATACATAATCATATGACTTTCTGATACATTTTTCTTCATTTACAGATATCGCGATATATCACGGATGATTTTCTTGCAATATATCGTCTGTCATAGAATCGCTGGTGTTGTGATATATCGTTATCATGGGCAAAATATCATGACAGTATCGTATCGTGCATTAACCTGTGATCCCCACCAGTACTGCATAATATTCGAGACTGATGTGTGTCTGTGTAGATGTGCTCGCATGCAAAAGATAAACAGAGAATGTTGGATCGTGGCATTGGCTAAAAGTTTTTTTCCTGAGATTTACTACATTGACAATGGCGGGAGGATATACAAATCCGACAGCACTGCTTGGATATTATAACTAAAACTGCTGCACTATTTTGAAAAATTATACTTTGGACACGGGCTCATTTGTTTGTTAGATACGATCGTACAGAGTTTTACAACATAACGCTGCTCAGATTGCATTATTTCTTGAAGAACGATGACAGAGAGCAGATCATTCAGAAGAAATGTGATGCAAACAATGGACAATATATAAATATTTCATGGACAAAAAGTACAGTTTTTTTGTTTTGCAATGGACACTCATATTGGATTCATCTCGTGATCTCTATTTCATTATAAAGGTATGAAGTCCCATTTTGATTTGTGTTGTTATTTGCACACCCAACACAAATTACTGGTGTTGGAGCATCTATATCTTTAAAAAAAAACCTTTAGAACTTTCTAATGATATAACTTGTTATCTTCATTAATATTTTAGATAGTATCTAAGATAGCTCCTTTGCCTGCTAACATGGTCACGTCGAGCTTGGCGGGCGTGGTTTCAGCAACCAGTCACATCAGCTCCAACCACGTCCCGCCTCTTTACCCATTTTCAGTTATCCGGGAGTGACGCGCTACTAAGATGGAAGTGGCCTCATTTTCGCTTCAAAAATGCTCTTCAGAAATCTACGGGTGACGTCACGGACACTACGTTCATATTTTTTTTACAGTCTATGGCCCATACACTATGCCTCTGAGATAGCTCGTGAATTCCAAATTGATTTCTCTTTCACGTCCTCAATGCACTTGGATGGACACATACATGCATTATGTCTGTCAAAATACCCCTCTCGGCAAGTATTGTAGTAAACACATTCGGTTATGTCTTAATTGAACGAGGTGAGAATGTGTATCTATCAGATGTGTGCGTGCATGGGGTCTTACTCTTAAAGTGACAGCAACCTATAAATACCTGCTGTTGTCTGTCATGTAAATCAAACAACAAAACACAGCTTTAACAAAGATTAATCTATATTAAATGTATACAGTGAACAGTGTCATTTTACATTTAATTATTACATTTCTGTACACGGAAATTAATACTACAGTTAGACCTTATATTTATTTGTAACTTTATGTTGTATTTATCTATGCTTGTAATTGGTGTACAGTATTTGTTCTTTTTACAGTCTGTTCACTTGCCTTTAATAATGTATTAATTAGTCAAGTAGTTTCTTCTGTGGTATCGGAGTAGTTAAAGTGGGCTAAGTAATAAATGCAAAGTTACCCCCCACCCCCCAATTTAGTTTGTAACACAGTTCGTAAGTACGGGAAGAAGGAGGCGGGAACCGGCGAACATTCAACAAAACTTTAATATCAAATAAACAAATACAAAACGAAAGTAATGCCGGCAGACCCTCGCGGACGTCTGCCGGCCACACAAACATAATAAAACATAAAATAAAGTCCAGGCCTGGTCCTCTCTCGTCCGTTCACTGTCGTCGCTCCTCCTTTTATGCCTCCGGAGCTCCTCCGTGAGGGACTCGAGGCCGGTGCGCCTCACAGGTGACGATCATTAACACTCGCGTCACCGGCCTCGCGCCGTTCCCTCACGGCTCTCGCCCGCCCTGCTCGCCACATACCCCCATGGCCCCTCGCAGGCCGGGGGGTACTCCCGCGACTGCGCTTACTCCCCCCCCGGGGCCTGTCTCGGCGGCCGCAGCACCTGGGGGTAAGGACAGACGAGACGAGAGAAAGGAGACGGAAGCAAGGGGAGCGACAGGACGAGAGAGGGGAGAGAGGAAAAAAAAATTCTGGGTCCGGTTCCCAGACACACTGCCGCTCGGTCCTCAGCCTGCCGAGAGGCTCTTCCTCGCGGTGCCGTGCGATGGCACTGGACGCTCGGTGGACGGCCCGATCCTCGACCGCCTCCTGGCGGCCGGCGATGGCTCCTCCGGTTGAGGGCAGCCGGCAGCGAGTCCCCCGTCCCCTGCTCCTCCCCTTCATGGCGGACGGCAGCAGGCTCCGGTCCACGGCGGACGGCGGCGACTCCTCCGCTCCCTCCAGGACGGCAGCCACCCCACCTCGTCCCAGGAGCACGGCATCCGGGTCTCCGTCCCACCTGTCACTAGGCTCCAGCACCACCGCCTCGGGCAGCCTCTCGCGGTCTTCCCACTCCCGCGCTGCCCGAACTCCGCAGCACCGCGATCCCCCTCAGCAGCGAGGGCTCCCAACAGCATGTCCCTCCTTCCTCCCGGGATTCGGCACCAATGTAACACAGTTCGTATATACGGGAAGAAGGAGGCGGGAACCGGCGAACATTCAAACAAAACTTTAATATATAAATAAACCAACAAAACGAAAGTAATGCCGGCAGACCCTCGCGGACGTCTGCCGGCCACACAAACATAATATAAAGTCCAGGCCTGGTCCTCTCTCGTCCGTTCACTGTCGTCGCTCCTCCTTTTATGCCTCCGGAGCTCCTCCGTGAGGGACTCGAGGCCGGTGCGCCTCACAGGTGACGATCATTAACACTCGCGTCACCGGCCTCGCGCCGTTCCCTCACGGCTCTCGCCCGCCCTGCTCGCCACATAGTTTTTTTGTGCTGATCCGAAAAATGATCCGATCCGTGACTTAATAACCGTGATGTGATCCGAACCGTGAGTTTTGAGATCCGTTGAACCACTAGTGCTCGCCTTTGTCTTTTGAGGTGTAAATGTTTTTTAGTATAATTCTGTCAGATCGCCTGTCAATTAAACTTTGGCGAAACTCTAAAACTAAATATTACAACTCTAAAATTTAAAATTGTTTATGTCAGTTAAATTAGCCCAAATGTTTATAGCAATGTTAAAAAATGCGTTCTTTTGTGTTATAGAAGTGTTGTGTTTTTGAACCATACTATACTTGAATTGAAGTACTTAGAGAATGAAGAATTAATTTGTTGTGGTAATTCTATAGTTGCTGTGATAATAGAACAACTATAGTAATATAAAATTACTTTATCCAATACTAAGTTTTCTACAACTATAGCGTATATTATACTACAAAACACTAGTTTACTGTAGTAAAAACTAAAGTATACTACAGTATTTATTACAGTTTATCAGTTCACTATAGTTAATACTACAGTATGCAGTAGCATTCATTTCAAAGTGTTGTAAATACTATAATATAAACAGTATAATACACTTTACAATAGTATGGTTAAAAAACACTACAGTATTTACTTTAAATTACTATAGTATTTTTTCATGTGGGTATCTGTGGATATGTGGACAAGAAGCAATGGCATACATAATTTTTTATATCATTTGTATAAATATTTACTATTTGGAATAAAAATCTATACATAAGAAAGGTGATGTTTTATTGCTAATTAAACATAATAGAGTACCTCAGAGATGACGTGTTTTTGTAGGCCAACCCGGAAGTTAGCGGCGCACGGGTTCCCTCGATCGAAAGCCTATGCATTTTCCTCATAGACTTTTGGAAAATCGCAAAAAATAAGCTCTGTGTTTAACAAAGGGACACTTACACGTTTTGTCTATCAAGATAATCTTTACAAGTTAACACTACATTTATACATTTTGAAGCCTAAATAAAGTCGTCAGATATAAAAAGCTAACAGTAGGCTATAAACGGACTACAGCACACCATGGATCAACATCACCACCACCAAGCTTCCTCAAACTTTATTTAAAAAGCAACTTTATTTAAAAACATGCTCGCTGATTATGATCTGCTCTGTGTATGAATACTTATCCACTTTTTTATGAGAAATGCTGTCCAACTGTCCTGTTTGTCATGATGATGTCTAAAGTTCCCGCCAAAGAAAGTAGTCCCTTTTAGCAACTTGTTAGTAACCGCCGTTTTTAAGACCCAATAAAGGTTTAAAAAAATCACAAGCTGGTTATAACTGGTGTATTTTATGTCATAGATCAAAACGTGAAAATATTTACAGGCTTTGTTAACCACAGACCTTATTTCAGGCGATTTAGCAAAAACCCATTAAAAAAAACCATAGACTTTAGGGCGATGGAACCGGATGTCCTAAAATGCTAACTCGCTTCTGGGTTTTGCATAAAAAACACGTCATCCCTGAGGTACTCTATTGAAGTGACATGTGGCCAAGTATGGTGACCCATACTCGGAATTTGTGCTCTGCATTTAACCCATCCAAGTGCACACACACAGCAGTGAACACACACACACCGTGAAAACACACCAGGAGCAGTGGGCAGCCATTGCTGCGGCGCCCGGGGAGCAGTTGGGGGTACGGTGCCTTGCTCAAGGTTCTCACCTCAGTCGTGGTATTGAAGGTGGGGAGAGCGCTGGACATTCACTCCCCTCACCAACAATCCCTGCCGGACCTGAGACTCGAACCCATGACCTTTGGGTTACAAGTCCGACTCTCTATCCATTAGGCCACGACTGCCCCGAGATAATTTCATCTACACGTGCAATATTAGTTTATCTCATAAATATTAATTTACTTTGCAGCTGCACACAATACCCACTAGCCTACAACTTTGGCACACTGTCTGTTTATTTAACTGACCAACTATAAAAATCCAGCGAAGCTGCTTGATGCACTGAGCAGCCGAAGCGAATGTATAATACATTGCAGTAAAGTGCAAAGTACCTGTATCAATTGAAGTGTAAATATGCAGCAGTCACAACTTTTGTTTTAGACAACATGGGATGAATTTGAAATTATATGACAGATAGGCTATGAAAAGATATTTATTTGTGTATTTTACAGTCACAGCATATCTATTAGGCCTATTCTATATTAGGCCTATTCAATTTTGAGTTTTTTTTTTCATAGAGAAGTGTAGGAAATGTAGGTTATCACTGGCGTATGATATGTCAAATATACAGAATGTATATAATAGGCTACATGCTATTTTTTCCTTAAAGTCATAACTTTTGTTTTAGGCAATATTCTGAGTTTATTTCATTAATATTGTGTATTAATGGATGTCACACAAAACGTTGTTTTATTTTCTCTGCCAACTAAACTTCCCATGCAAATCAGAACTGTTTTGCAACTGACTCCTAGCGCACATGCAGAGCAGTGTTTTGTTCCTGAATGAATCAGAGTCTTTGAACAAATCAGTTGACCGAGTGATTTAATGGCCCAATAGTTTATAGAGATCCACTTGATATTTATTCCTGAATAAATCAGTGTTTTGAACGAATCGGTTGAATAAATGGCTCATTCATTAACACAATGACTTGCTGCCACCTACTGATGACATTAATTTCATAATCCAAATATCGTTTCATTTTGTCATTCATTTAATATTTCTGTATTCAAAATGTTGTTTAAAACATTAATCTCATTACATTATGCAATTGTAATTGCTACACATTTACTGCCCTCTCTGAGCAACATTATCTAACATCTCATTAAATAGATCTAAAAGCACCTTTGCCACCTCTGCAAGCCTTTGGTTGATACTGATTTAATTAGTAACAACCTATAGCGTCATATTATTCTAAGAACTTCAAATTAAAGATGGCATACCTACAAATTTAATAAGATTAGGAAAAAAATCCTATATAAACGTAAAAAAAATCCCCTGAAAATCAATTGCTCTTATGGTAAAGTTAATTTCTGACACCAACAGACCAACAATAAATAGGCTATAAAAATACTCTTCATCTCTTTATTGTTAGTGTTATTTCAGGGTTTTGATATCTAATAACTGAGAGAGCACTATAATGGCTATATTTAAAGGGATAGAGTTCCCATTGACACACATTATACGGCTGACAGATGGCAACGGTTGGAGTTAAAAATCATCATTTGTGTTCTAGTGAAGAAACAAAGTCACCTACATCTTGGATGCGCTGGGGGTAAGCAGATAAACATCAAATTTTCATTTTTGGGTGAACTATCCCTTTAACATTATATTTATTTAACATTACCCCTAAAATTTAATTCGGCTGAGTTTTTATTTTTAATTTTTTTAAACTTTTTTTAAATGTGTGATAGCCTATTTCAAATTGGCATCTCAAACGAGTTTACCTCCATCATCAAATCATGACATCCAATTCCCATTACAATAAAGTCCATCTCTGAACTAATAGCACCGCTTTGAGGAACTAATAACATGTAATATCTTTTCATATCTGTCATATTTCAAATTCATCCCATGTCCAAAACTCAGGGTGCTGTCTAAAACAAAAGTTTTGACTGCTGATATTTACACTTAAATCGATAGGCTATTGATTTGCACTTTACTTCAATGTATTGTAGCCGACATTAGCTCCTGCTGCCCAGTGCGTCTAGCAGCTTTGCCACACATATTTTTATAGTTGGTCATTTTATTTCATTTATTATACAGGAAAGGTTAAAAGGTAACATTAAGGTACAATTTAAACGGGCCTGACTCAGTTTAAAAACTGGTTTCCAGCAGGTTCCTGTTCTGCAAAACTTAAAACACAATTTACAACACAAGGTCATAAACACTTATACAAAACATTAGCACAGGCTAAATAGACAATTACAAACAACTAAAAACAATACAAACAAAAATAGGACAATAAATAAACAATCAATGAGTACAAGTGTAACTGTTTAAAAGAAACAGTTTGTATGCCTTTTTGAAACATGTGATAGATGATATTTTTCTTATGTGATGTGGAATATCATTCCAAATTTTGGTATATGTATGAAAAAAGGATTTTTGACCATAGTTGTTTTTATATGGGGGAACTGGTATAAGTGCCTGTGAAACTGACCTTGTGAAACGTACTGGTCTTATATTGTTTAATGAATGAAGTTCAGCAAGTACTGGTGAAGTGACATTTTTAATTTGAAAATAAAATGTAATAGCATGACTATTTATATAATGCTGAAAAGTTAAAGCATTTGAGCGTTTAAGTGCAATGCAATGATGGGACCATTTTGGAAGATTACTGTGGATCTTAAGAGCTCGATTATATAATCGTGCTATTGGTTCAGTAATTTCCTTAGTGGTAAGAGACCAGATTGGAAGACAGTAAGACATTGTTGAAAACAAAATTGCATGTAGATACGTTTCAGAAACAGAAAAAGAAAGATATGATCTAATCTTGTTATACACATAAAGTTTCTGATTCAATTTTTTTGTTAAATTAGAAATATGATCCTGGTATGTAAGATGTGTATCAAGTAACATCAAGATATATATAAGTCTTTGTAATGACAGAATCTTGATTTGCAAAAGTAATAGAATCAACATAAGAAAGACTTTTTCAAGTTGAATGAAAATACATACATTCAGTTTTTTTTACATTGATGGTCAGATGTTTTTTTTTCAACCAATCATGTAAACACTGAAGATCAAATGTTAATTTAGAATTTATGACATCAGGATTGGAGTCAGAGAGAAAAAAATCACAGTATCATCAGCATACAGTAAGCATTCTGAGTATTTACACACTTGAGGCAGATCATTAATGTATAAAAGAAAAAGTAAGGGTCCAAGAATACTGCCTTGAGGGACACCCATTTCACAGACTAAAGATTGAGATGTTACATGATTAATTTTAATAGCTTGCGACCTGTTTGTCAAAAAAGAATAAAGCATTTCTATCACAGATGAGGACAAATTAAATTAATAAAGTTTGTTAAGCAGAATCTGATGGTTCACTGTGTCGAAGGCTTTATGAAAGCCAATAAAAACAGCTCCAGTGATGTGACCTTTATTAAGAGCGTTACGTATTTGTTCCGTAAAGAGTAGTAATGCAGACATGGTGGATCGCTTAGCGCGGAAACCGTGTTGACAGTCACTAAGCCAGTTATTAATTTCTAAATAAGAAATTAACTGGTTATGTAAGGTTTTTTCAAGTAACTTCGACATTGCTGGGAGTATTGCTATAGGTCTATAATTTGAAACAAGAGTAGGATCATCAGATTTATAAATTGGAGTGATTTGTGCTCTTTTCCAATCAGTAGGAAAGATCGAAAGCCTGATACAAAGATTAATTAAATGCTGAAAAAGAGGTACAAGGCTATCAGCATGAGTCTTCAAAAATAAAGTATTTAAACCATATATATCACAAGCATGAGAATTTTTTAATGAGCGCAATGTTCTTATTACCTCGTTCTGTGAGATCTCACAAAATGAAAACTGATCAGATGTTAGAGAAAGAACAGGTGAGAAGGAAGAAGCTGCAAAATTAGTTGCCATTTCTTTAACAGATGATACAAAATAATCATTAAAAGCACTTGCATTCTTTTCTGAATCTGAGATAAGAGTACCCTGTAGGGAAATTTGAATATTGATATTCTTTTTCTTCTCATTTTCACCAGTAATGACATTAAGGGTCTGCCATAACGTCTTTGGGTTAGTAGCGGAGAAAGTAATCTGTTGTTGGAAATATACCGCCTTAGCTTTACGCAATTCAGCAGTACATTTATTTCTAATTTGTATGAAATTATTTTTACTCTCCGGTGTTCGACTTAATCTGTAGATTTTAAGAAGAGAGGCCTTCTGTTTAAGTAGTTGCAATATATCAAAATTTATCCATGGTAGTTTACACTGCCTAGGTCGAACCTTACTGATAATGGTATATTTATTCTGTATTTTCTGAAATTTAGTATGAAATTGCGTTCAAATTTGCTCCGGATTTTCCATTAACATCTCATCAGTCCAATCAGTAACACTAAATTCCGCATTAAATTGCGGTAATTTTGAAGTTGGTATTTTTGGTACCGAATAAGGAGCATGAGTTTTTGAGGGTTTTAAAATTGTCCTAACTGCATAAATGAGAAAATGATCCGAAATAGCCGAATCTATAACACCAGACATTGGATATTTTGAAGGCTGATTTGTGAAGATGAGATCTAAAATTGAACTACGTGTTTTGCCAATTCTTGTTGGTTCCTTAATTAATTGGTAAAGTCCAAGTTTCATTGCAATGGCTTTCAACGATTTTGATGAGCTGTCATACCAATCAAGGTTAATATCACCCAGAATTACAAGCTCTTTTGTTGTAACAGATTTAATTATATTAGAAAGCTGAGATAAGTAAACACTATCAGTGACGTTTGGAGGCTTATAAGTCACAATAATAGTAATTGCATGTTGAGGGGTAAAATGAACAACCAGTTTCAAAGTTTCAGTTTCTGTCTGAAATCTGTCTGAAATTTATCAGTTAAATAAAACAGGCAGTGTGCCAACGTTGTACGCTAGGGGGTCGTTTATGGGCAGCTGCAAAGTAAACTAATATTTTTGAGAAAGAGATGAAATGTGATTGCAATAAATGTGTTAAGAATCCGTACAGCTGTAGAACGAGGGACTTTTATTCTGTTGGGCGGAACCGATGAACAACTGATGACGACATGGTTTGATGTCTGGTTGACCAATCAGTGGAAAGAGGGGTTTCATTCCCGCCCACATGTAGAGCTTGAATATTCAAGCCGATTTACAATCCCAGAATGAAAAAACAAAAAAAAATCAAGCCAATTTTTTGTTTTTTCGTTTTCTTTTTAAAAATGAAAAACAAAACAAAAAGTACTGTTTTCCAATTTTTCTGAATTCAATATTAAATCAAAAAACAAATGAATGGAAGATACCCTGATTATACACGGACCTTTCTGCCAATCTCATGTTAATCTTGAGTACTAAAGACTTTTTGGAGATATAAAAGATGCAATATTACTCGAGTAATATTGCATCTTTTTTATCTCCAAAAAGTCTTCAGTTTTATCATATTTATAAAGGATAGATACGCTGTACCGAGTTTTTCCAAAAAAAGCAGAGCTCCTGGAGGCGTGCCTGCCGTCAGTGCTGTGGGCAGAGCTAAAGAGTCTGCAAGCTGTGACATCATTATAAAGAAAAAAGGGAACAAAAACTTTCGTGTTGTTTACATTTTATGCACTTGTGTGCCGATTGCCAACAAAACACAGACAAGACCACCCGCGATCTGCTGAACTGGGACTTTTTTACTGTTGGAGCCAGGTATAGTTTTATTATTTTGAACACTTTTTTTAAAATTTTGACAGCAAATTTTGATTTAGTTTTAGTCATAGTCTTTTGACTAAAATGCCATTTAGTTTTAGTCATAGGAAATTGTTTTAGTTTTAGTCTTTTTTTAAGTCGACTAAATATCATAAGATTTTAGTCGACTAAATCTACAGTAGATTTAGTCGACTAAAATCTAATTTAGTTAAATTGTAATGCATTAAGCTTTTCTCTAACAATACACAGGTCCTATACACTGATATAGGTACATCTGATATTCCCCAAACTGTTTATGTTCACCCAACTGTACTTTGCTTGCCAAAGCGGACGGTTTTTGACCGTTCAAGTGCAAAAAGACATGAAAGAGCAACATTTTCAGGGATTGACACACTTCATTGAGGTACTATAGTTTTCGTTTAAAAATTTTATTAGATTTGATTTTTAGTAATTTTAGTTAAAAGTTTTAGTAATTTTTTGTGTGTTTATGTCTTTTAGTTTTTGCTTTTAAATGTCTATAAGTTTTTATTTCTGTTTGCTATTTTAATACCTCAGGTTAAGCTAAAGCTTAGAAACTAGATGAAATAAAATAAGTTTACATTTTTTATATATTTATTTTTTATTTCAGTTAATGTTTATTTCAAGTAATGAAGATTACTGATGACTCTTATTCTGAAATATCTGCAGTCTGCACTGTAGCAGGCTGCTCATGAGGGTGATAAATATGCATTCTTACAACCGTCTAAAACATACTACCATATAAACATTGTATAGTAAACATTGTCATAATTCATCAACATTAGCTTATAAGCAATCGATTGGCATAAATGTGCACTATTCATTAATTGCGAAGCAGTCTGAAGTGCTGCTGCGCGAGCCTGTAGAGTGCATTTCCATCAGCACATTACACTTCAAATGTGCGCATCTTCCACACAGGATAGCAGTCCTGACTGGATATCTTCCCAAATCGTCCCTCTCTTTCATTTTCGTCTCATTTTTATTCCTTGACGAACATTAGAGTAGATTTTAGTCATAGTTTTAGTCATTCAAAATGCATTTTTATTTAGTCATCGTCTCGTTTTCGTCCGTGAAAAAATGTCGTTGCTGAAAATTATTCGTTAACGAAATTAACACTGGCATGTAGCCTATTGTATGCACGATCTTATTTGTTTCTTGTGCAAATAAATTTAGAAACGAAGTCTTTGGATCCGTGATCATTGCAAGCAAGAGCGTCCAACAGGTTATTTTCCCCTACTCAGCTTCTCGGCGGCAAAATTTACGGTCTTCAAGATAGTCGTCAATATTTGTCAGCAAAAATCTACGTCTACGACAAAAGGAAAGGAAGCCACGCTCATCAAAGCCCGTAACCATTCATGGAAATGGATCATCGGCCATGAGATCGCGCACGCAGTCCCGGCTTGATTATGTGGAGAGAGGCAGCCACCTGATAACATCGCACACAAACAGTGGTATGTAACCTGAGTTTTGTACTGTGTTATGACTTGTTTGAACGCAGTTTGGGGGTTACTGCCACTTGTTGAAGTTTGGTGCTGCTGTTGTTTACTACACAGTAAAACCTCCAGTGTTAAATGAACACTGTTAGTGTTAAATTAATATTGCCAGTGTTTAAGAGACTGTTGTGTTTTTGTGTTTACGGAAACATGGCTTAGCAACAGCGTTCCGGACTGCGCTATTCAGCTCGACCAGCTGACGTGCTATCGAGCGGACAGAGCTCTCGTCGCGGGAGGAAAAACCCGCGGCGGCGGGCTTTGTGTTTACATCAATGATGCGTGGTGCCGCGATGCTGTTGTGATCTGCAAACACTGCTCACCCCTGGTGGAGTTTATGATTATTAAGTGCCGGCCGTTCTATCTGCCGAGGGAATACACTGCCATACTGCTCGTTTCTGTCTTTATATAGAAGAAGAGCATGATTCAAGATGGCGCCTGTGAATGTGGCATGCCGTCTGTCGCTCTCTATCATGTCCTGTATGTGGTTATTAATATGTTCTCTCCTGCCTTCTAACTACGTTGAATCTCTCATCTACGATCGTCAGACCCTTCTCGGCATTTGCAATAGCTACATGGATGTATTTGAAGCGAAAATAGGAACTTTCGCCGACTACACACAAGGGAGTATCTTACGCGACATTCCAGATTTTCTTCGTCGCCAGCCGTTGGATATTGTCCCGAGAAAACGCCGGAGACGACGTGGGAAACGCGGCGGAGTGGTCATCAGATTAAAGATCCACCTGCGCGCTGGCCTTCCACTCAGCTTCACTCAGGATCTGAGCCGCTTTGCGGCCTGGGATTCGCCGATCCTGTCATCTCGATGTCTTACATCTATTCCAGCTGACTATCCTGCTCCTCCCGATTCTCCAGTTCGACTTCTGCAGGACTCTGTTTCTCGGATTGTCATTCGACCTCGTCCGGAGGGAGTAAACACTGCCAATCTTCGCTTTCTGAGCAAAGCCCCGGTCTCACGCAGCACTCTAACGTTACATTCTCCAAAAATGGCGCTTATAAACGCTCACTCCCTGGTTAACAAGACTTTTATTCTCAACGATTTTATCTCTTCTCACTGCCTGGACTTCCTGTTTATCACCGAAACCTGGGTGAAGGTAGGAGATTTAAGCCCTTTCTCAGAACTTGTTCCTACTGACTACTGTTTCTATAACTCTCCCCGTCCTGTTGGAAGAGGTGGAGGACTAGCTATAATCACAAAGAAAAACCTTAGTTCCCGATGTCGGACGTTGCCGTCCGCAAATTTCACGAGCTTTGAAGTCCAGCTATTACTACTTGACTGGTATGACCCCATTGTTTTAGCTCTGATATATCGGCCACCGCATTTAACTAAAGGCTTTATAGCAGAATTCACAGAGCTTATAGGGGATCTCATCACTAATTATGATCAGATTATTTTACTAGGTGATTTTAATGTCCATGTGTGTTGTCCATCGAAACAACTAACGTCAGAGTTCTTGAACATCATTGACTCTTTCAATCTAAGACAATGGGTTACACTCCCTACACATACCCAAGGTCACACTCTGGACTTAATTCTGTCTCTTGGCCTGCTGATAACTGACAATGAAGTGATTGAATCTCTCATATCGGATCACTTTCCTATCATATTTAAAATGTCTCTTCCTGCCATCTCCAATAAAGCAGCATCTGACACAAGACAGGCCCGTGTTTACTCACCACCGTTCTGCGAGGATTTTACTAAGCTTTATAATGAAGCCAGCATTTCTATGTCACTTGAATCCTCATTAGCTGAACTAGATGTTGAACAACATTATCAAGTTTTAAACACTGTATGGCTGGATGTCTTGAATGTTACTGCTCCTTTTAAGTCTTTTAAGCCAAGACCTAAATCCGAGCCATGGGTTGATCAAAATATTCGCTCTGTAAGACAATCATGTAGGAAAGCTGAAAGAAAATGGAAAAAGGACAAACTGCAAATTTCGTTTGATATTCTTAAAAACCGTTTGACTTTGTTTCAGTGTGCTGTTAAGAAAGCCAAGTCTCTCTACTTCTCTAATTTGATTGATAAACACCACCACACTCCTAAAATTCTCTTCTCTGTTATAAATTCAGTGTTAAATCCTCCAGTAAACACTTTTCAAAATCCTACCTCTACACTCTGTGAAAGTTTCTTGAGACATTTCAGTGACAAAGCGATGAGTCTGAGGGCCCAGATACAAGCAACTGGTCATGAAATCTTGACGCTTTGAAATCCACCTGCCTTTTGGACTACTTTTAACGCTGTCTCTCTACAATCAGTTAAGGAAGTAATTGTAAAACTTAAACCTTCCCTATGTCCCTTTGATACAATACACCCTCGTTATTTGAAGAAATTGATTGACATTATTGGACCGGGACTGGTGTCCCTGTTAAACAAATGTCTGCATTCAGGGTCTATCCCGGACAGCTTAAAAATGGCCATGGTCACTCCAGTTTTAAAGAAACCTTCACTGGATGCATCTGTCTTAGCCAATTTCCGGCCTATATCTGTTTTACCATTCATTTCTAAGGTGATGGAAAAAATTATGTTTTCACAGCTCCAATCCTTTTTAGCTAATAATCACATTTATGAGACATTTCAGTCTGGGTTCAAAACAATGCACAGTACCGAAACTGCCCTTGTTAGAGTCCTCAATGACATCCTAATGGCTACTGATTCAGGCGATTCTGTTATTTTAATTATGCTTGACCTGTCCTCAGCCTTCGATACTGTTGATCACAAGATTCTTGTCTCTCGCCTGGAATCCTGCGTCGGGCTACGGGGGGAGGTCTTAAGTTGGTTCAGATCTTTTTTAACTAATCGAAGCTTCTCTGTTAAAGTCGGTTATTTCACCTCCTCCTTAGGTAATCTAAGCTGCGGTGTTCCTCAGGGTTCTATTTTAGCTCCCACCCTTTTCTCTCTTTATTTACTTCCTTTGGGCTCCATCTTTAGGAAACACGACGTTTCTTTCCATTGTTACGCAGATGACATGCAAATCTATCTGCCTGTAACAAGGAAAGAAAAATCTGCTCTCCATACTCTATTAGCGTGTCTGGACGATGTTAAATCATGGCTTTCCAATAATTTTCTTTTCCTGAACTCAGATAAAACGGAAGTCATTGTCTTCAGCCCCTCTGACTCCAGAACACAAAATCAAATTGATCTTGAGTCATTAAGTTCGTTTATCTCTCCCCAAGTGAGGAATCTGGGAGTGGTTATTGACAACTGTTTGAAATTTGACAAACAAATAAGTACCGTTGTTGGTTCAAGTTTTTTCTGTCTTCGCTCTCTCTCAAAAATCAAATCCTTCCTCTTGGAGGGCTCTTTAGAGACTGCAATCCATGCCTTCATTACATCACGACTGGACTATTGCAATTCCCTATACTACGGGATCTCAAAGACCCAAATTTCTAGATTACAAGTAGTTCAAAATGCTGCAGCTAGATTTCTGAAGAGGCGTAATAAATTCGATCACATTACGCCCCTCCTGAGATCTCTACACTGGTTGCCTACCCAGTTTAGAATTGAGTATAAAATCCTACTACTTGTTTATAAATCTTTAAATAATCTAGCTCCCTCCTATCTGACCAATCTTCTTCACCCTTACACTCCTGTGAGAGGACTGAGATCGGAGGGAAAATTACTCTTAAAGATCCCTAGAACCCGTCTAAAGACAAGGGGAGATCGAGCTTTTGAAGTGGCTGGCCCCACACTCTGGAACAATCTTCCAAACTCTGTCAGAATGGCTTCCAGTTTATCTGAGTTTAAATCATGCCTTAAAACTCATCTTTTTTCTCTCGCATTTGGTATATAATATGTAGGTAGTTGAGTGTATTTATGTATGTGTATATGTTTATGCATGTATGTGTACGTATGTGTATGTCTATATATGTGTATATAATGTGTATTTATGCATGTGTAGGTATGCGTATGTATATATCATGTATGTCATATGTATGTACATGTGTGTACGTGCATATATCTATATATGTATATGTAGGTGTGTATATGTGTGTATATATATGGATGTATATATATGTGTATATGTGGATATATGTGTATATAGTGTCTATATTTCTCTGCCTTCTGTTTCTTTGTTTTTTAACTGTTTCTTTCATACTTTATGTACACTCCTCCTCTAATTGTTGTACAGCACTTTGGTTGGCCTCTGGCCGTTTTTAAATGTGCTTTAGAAATAAACCGAACTTGAACTTGAACTTGATATGTACCACCTAAGAAACTTTTATAGAGAACAAATTTATAAAAGTTTGGAATCTCTTTTGAGAACCAATGATCAATGGACTGTGTATAATAAAACAAATACAAATGACCTGACTGAACTATGGAATTGTGTTTCCTGACAGCTCTGGGGAATCTTGCTGAGGTTTAAATAGAGGCTATCCGCAGTGGGAAGGTTCCATGTCTGGAGAACGCAGTCGTGTCTCTGCATGGCTAAGATCCAGAACGTCCGTGCAGTGGAACAGGCCCTGGAGTCCTACATGAACAAGATGCTCAGCATGGCTCAGCTTCATATGGACCCTAAAGATCTGTAATTTATCCACACAGTCGCAGAAAAGAAAGCCACTGAAGTTTTCATCACCATGTCCTTCAATGACAATGACCACATTTACCAGCCAGAGCTCATGGTAAAATTGAATTCTTGTTGTGTACTATTTGCATTGCATATAAGCGTATTTATAATTTGTAAAAAATGTTTAACCTTCCATCAGTTATTAAAAAAAAGGTAACAAATGCTGTCAATAAAACTTAACTTGCATTAGTATTGAACCCAACATATTCATTTACAAACTTCTGTGAGCGATTCTGACCAGAAAAATCAAAAGAGAACCATCACAAACTCCTCCATTTCTTTTGCAAAATTTTCAATATTATCTGAAAATTGCATGTGTAGCCCCTCCGGTTCGAGCCGCCTGCTCTAAGCGGGATGCAAACCCGGGCCTGTCTGCATTGGAGACTGTAAGTTTATCTACCTCAAGAATTGCATATAGAGCAGCGCAGACAACATGTTTCTGTGCGAGTGTGTGTGAGATGTATTTTGTGGCAAAAACCAAGACAATAATTTGTTTTTATCCTATTGTATACTATATTTATTTGCTTTGTTCAAACACAAACAGCATGTGAAATGAAGGTCTACTAAATACAGGCAAACTTGTGTCTAACTACATGCTTAAATCTATGAATTTTCCAATCACCAGCAACACAGTAGCCTACATAATATTTGTGTACAGTATACTGTAAGAATGAGAATTAGGACATTACTCAGTAATAAGCTAAATATAATCTTATTAAATAAGAACCTACTGATGATTGTGTTTCATAAGCTATAACTATAAATGAATCCATTTGTAAAATAACAGTGATTTGCATGAAAGGGTTATTTATTATTTTTTGAGTCCTTTCATCAGCACCTTGTATTGGAGGATGGTAGGAAGGATGTCTTTAACAGCTCCAACAATAGGCATCACATATTCCTTCATAAAAAAACCAGAACTTTTCTCTTTCTCTTCCTTTTCTTTTTTAAGATTGTTTATCTCTTCATACAGAAGATCTGCTTTCTCCCTAAAGCCTTTGTTTAGCAACTCCTCCCGCTCCTTTAGTTTGCTCTCAATGGCTCTGTCCATCTCCTGCTGCTGCTGCTCCATCTCCTGTTTGAATTTCTCCTTCATCAGCTTCATTTGATCCTCTAACCGCTCTTTTTCTGCCACCCACATCCGTTCATTCTCAATACGTTTCTCCTTTTCCTCTTTGCACTTCTGCTCCAGCAGAGCATTCTTCTCATTCTCCTCTGTCAGTCAAGATAAAAAAAAAGAGAGAAATGATGTGAAACATGATGCTACTGTCACAGACACGTCAGGTTCCACCCCGCTGCAATACCCACGCACTCAATCACCGGCATACTAATCATCGCCACCTGCACATCATCATCACCGCAATCACCACCAGTACTTAAGCCCCACACTCACACACATTCACTGTCCGGTCTCGTTGGTACTACAAACATTTGTATGCTTACCTCAAGGACTCTAAACGCTATACTTACCTGTCTCCATCGTCTCCATCATCTCCATCGTCTCCATTACTCCTCGTGTTCCATCCTGCCTGTGTGTGAGTGTTCCAGTCATCTGTCTCCAGCGTCTCTACCCATTATCATCTGTAAAGCAACAATAAGGACAGTATTACCTCTATTCAACTTCAAGATCATCCCATACTTCTTTCACCCACCTGTTACTCTGCTGTATGTACTAATAAACAACCTCAACTGCTTTTATCTCTGCCTCCGGTGTCTCTGTTGTAACAGAAGACCGGACCTTACCAGCAATACATCAGCATGAGTCATAACGATCCATTCCAGGAGCTCGTGGACGCTATGCGTCGAGTACTCACCTCACAGCCACCGTCTTCGTCATTCAACACCGCTGCTGCCTCCACATCCACCGCCTCCACTCCTTCTCCGGTGTTCGCCGCCAGTCCCATGGCCAAACCGGCGCCCTACTCAGGATCGGCGGAGGACTGCAGCGGATTTCTCCTCCAGTGTGACTTGGTCCTGGAGATGCAACCGCATCTATATTCAACCGACACGGCTAAAATTGCGTTCATCATCTCCCAACTGCAAGGTAAGGCCCTCCAATGGGCGGATTCACTCTGGACTCAGAAAGGATCAGTCGTAAAATCTTATCCTGCATTCGTCTCTCACTTTTGGGAAGTCTTCGGGAAACCTCTGACAGATTCTTCAATTGGTGAGAAACTTTACAATCTGAGACAAGGAAATAGAAATGTTAACGATTATACCTTGCTGTTCAGAACGCTAGCCGCTTCCAGTGGATGGAATGAACAGGCCCTCATCACCACCTTTCGCCAAGGATTGGAGCCTAATTTGCGGTTGCATCTCGCTGCGTACGAGGACTCGGAGGGACTCGAACGTTTCATCCAACTCGCCCTCCGAGTGGGTTCTCGTATGCAGTCGTGTCTCCTAGAGCACCAGGGCCAGCCACTTGCCAACACCTTCCTCCGTCGGTCCAAACCCGTCAGCTCTCCAGAACCAGCAAGTGAACCCATGCAGGTGGACAACTCTCGTCTGTCATCTGCAGAAAGACAAAGAAGGCTGACCCTGAATCTGTGCTTATACTGTGGTTCTCCTGGGCATGTAATCTCCACATGCCCAACTCGTCCTCCTCGTCCCGTGGTGAGTGCAATCATTCCCTCCATTCAAAAAATGAAACCACTCACAACTGTAGTAAACCTTACTGCTGCCAATGCTTGTGTTCCAGTGGTGGCGCTCCTCGATTCAGGGTCAGCAGGAAATTTCATCTCCGGTTCCCTCTGTCGACAGCTCAAGCTCAAGACCTCGCCCTCTCCGCTCATCTACCAGGTCCATTCCATCACGGGTAAACCTCTGAGCCGGAAAACGATTCGGAGATGTGTGGGACCTCTTCAACTACAAGTGGGTATCCTTCATACAGAGAACATCCATTTGCTGGTTCTGGAGGATTCCACCGCTGACGTGGTTCTAGGGCGCCCGTGGCTTGAACAACACAGCCCCAACATCTCTTGGCGCACGGGCGAAGTCCTGAAGTGGGGCGACCACTGCTTCTCCAGCTGTTTTCCTGTACTTCCTGTTCCAAGATCTCCTCGCTCCATGAACATCTCCATCAATACTACCTCCATCGAAAGCCCTGTTGAGAAACGCTCCGTGGATATTCCATCCGACTACGCCCCCTTCAGTGACGTCTTCTGCCCGCAACGCGCCTCCAAACTCCCTCCACACCGGCCATGGGACTGTGCCATCGATCTGTTCCCGGGTGAACCAGTGCCTAGGGGACGCATTTACCCCCTCTCAGTACCGGAGGAGAAGGCCATGGAGGAATACATCAAAGAGGCTCTTAATCAAGGTTACATCCGCCCGTCTACTTCCCCTGCTGCTTCAAGCTTTTTCTTCGTGGCGAAGAAGGACGGAGGCTTGCGGCCCTGTATTGATTATCGCTCACTCAATAAGATGACAGTCAAATTCCGGTATCCACTTCCCCTCGTCCCAGCGGCCCTGGAACATCTCCGTGGTGCCACTGTGTTCACCAAGCTGGACCTCCGCAGCGCGTATAACCTCATCCGGATACGCGAGGGGGACGAGTGGAAGACCGCCTTCGTCACGCCCACCGGCCATTACGAGTATCTCGTAATGCCTTATGGCCTGGTCAACGCCCCCTCCGTATTCCAGGATTTCATCCACGAGGTGCTCCGGGAGTTCCTCCACAAGTTTGTACTGGTGTACATAGACGACATTCTCATCTACTCCCGGAGCCTGGCCGAACATCGCCACCACGTTGCGGAGGTCCTCCAACGCTTACGGCAGTTCCATCTATTCCTTAAAGCAGAGAAGTGCTCCTTCCATCAGCCCTCTGTCCATTTCCTGGGATACGTGATTGATCACAGTGGCATCC
>RJVU01054598.1:603323-626389 GCA_003731715.1 Anabarilius grahami
TCCTGTGAGAGGACTGAGATCGGAGGGAAAATTACTCTTAAAGATCCCTAGAACCCGTCTAAAGACAAGGGGAGATCGAGCTTTTGAAGTGGCTGGCCCCACACTCTGGAACAATCTTCCAAACTCTGTCAGAATGGCTTCCAGTTTATCTGAGTTTAAATCATGCCTTAAAACTCATCTTTTTTCTCTCGCATTTGGTATATAATATGTAGGTAGTTGAGTGTATTTATGTATGTGTATATGTTTATGCATGTATGTGTACATATGTGTATGTCTATATATGTGTATATAATGTGTATTTATGCATGTGTAGGTATGCGTATGTATATATCATGTATGTCATATGTATGTACATGTGTGTACGTGCATATATCTATATATGTATATGTAGGTGTGTATATGTGTGTATATATATATGGATGTATATATATGTGTATATGTGGATATATGTGTATATAGTGTCTATATTTCTCTGCCTTCTGTTTCTTTGTTTTTTAACTGTTTCTTTCATACTTTATGTACACTCCTCCTCTAATTGTTGTACAGCACTTTGGTCGGCCTCTGGCCGTTTTTAAATGTGCTTTAGAAATAAACCGAACTTGAACTTGAACTTGTTTCGGTTTACATTCCCCCGAACAACAACAACAGCAACAGGAGTGAGGCACTAAATGAACTGCACCAGCGCATCAGTGAGCAGCAGACAGCACACCCTGATCCTTTTCTCATCATAGCTGGGGATTTCAACCATGCTGACTTAAAGAGTGTGTTTCCAAAAATACACCAACACATACATTTTCCAACAAGAGGTAAAAACATTTTAGACTTTGTCTACTCCACACAGAGAGACTTTGTCTACTCCACACAGAGAGGAGCTTACAAAGCCCTCCCCCTCCCCCACCTCGGTGCCTCAGACCTGCATACAGACCGCTCATTAAAGTCGCCAAACCAGTTCAGAAACAGATTCAGGTGTGGCCGGAAGGGTCGTCAGACGCTCTTCAAGACTGCTTTGATACAACTGACTGGAGTATGTTTAAGCAGGCTGCCACTTACAATAACACCACTGACCTCCAGGAGTACTCAGAGACTGTCACTGCCTACATCAACAAGTGTATTGAGGATGTAACAGTCACAAAAACCATCACTGTCCGGGCTAACCAGAAGCTGTGGATGTAAGGGGAGGTCTACAGACTCCTGGAGACGCGGAACGCTGCATTCAGAGCTGGAGATGAGGTGGGCCTGAGAACAGCCAGGGCCAACCTATCCAGCGGCATCAGTGAGGCTAAGAGACAGTACTCCAGGAGGATAGCCCATCGTTTCAGTGACAGCAGAGACACTCGTACACCTGTGGCAGGGGATACAGACCATTACGGACTACAAGCCCCCACCACGGACCTGTGATAGCAACATCTCTCTGCTGAATGAGCTGAACACCTTCTTCGCTCGCTTTGAGGAACAAAACGGCACCACTGCACAGAAGACTCCACCCCCTCCCGGTGACCAGGTGATGACGCTGACTCCGGACAGCGTGAGGAGATCCTTCAGCAGGATCAATGCACGCAAAGCTCCGGGTCCTGACAACATTCCTGGGCGTGTACTGAGAGACTGTGCAGCAGAACTCACTGATGTCTTCACAGACATCTTCAACATCTCACTTAATCAGGCTGTTGTTCCCACATGTTTCAAAACCACCACCATCATTCCAGTCCCGAAGAAGCCATCTCCATCCTGCTTCAATGACTACCATCCTGTTGCACTTACTCCCATCCTCATGAAGTGCTTTGAACGGCTAGTCATGCACCACATCAAGTCTGCCCTCCCCCCCTCCCTGGACCCATTCCAGTTTGCATATCGGTCCAACCGGTCGACCGATGATGCCATCTCAACTACCCTCCACTCAGCACTCACACATCTAGAGAAAAAAGACTCATACGTCAGAATGGTGTTCATAGACTTCAGTTCAGCATTCAACACAATCATCCCTCAACAGCTCATTCACAAACTGATCGAGCTAGGGCTCAACACTTCGCTGTGCAACTGGCTGTTGGACTTTCTGACTGGAAGACCTCAGGCAGTACGGGTCGGCAGCAACGCATCCAGCATCACCACACTGAACACTGGGGCTCCCCAAGGATGTGTGCTGAGCCCCCTCCTCTTCACTCTGCTGACCCATGACTGCATACCGTCACACAACTCCAACTTCTTTATTAAGTTTGCGGATGACACAACTGTGGTGGGTCTCATTAGCAACAGAGATGAGACAAACTACAGGAGCGAGGTGAGCCGCTTGGCTGGGTGGTGCAGTAACAACAATCTCTCTCTGAACGTGGAGAAGACGAAGGAGATTGTTGTTGACTTCAGGAGAGCGCACACTCAGCATGTTCCTCTGACCATCAACGGTGCGACTGTGGAGAGAGTGAGCAGCACCAAGTTCCTGGGTGTGCACATCACAGAGGACCTCTCCTGGACCGACAACACCACAGCACTGGCCAAGAAATCCCAACAACGTCTCTACTTCCTCCGCAAACTGAGGAGAGCCAGAGCCCCACCCCCCATCATGTGCACCTTCTACAGAGGCACCATCGAGAGCATTCTGACGAGCTGCATCACTGTGTGGTATGGCGCCTGCAATGCGTCCTGCCGGAAGACTCTGCAACGCATAGTGAGAGCAGCTGAGAAGATCATTGGTGTCTCTCTCCCCTCCCTCCAAGAAACTTACGGAACCCGTCTCACTCGCAAAGCCCTCTGCATCGCAAGTGATCCCACCCACCCGTCACACAGCTTCTTCAGTCTGCTGCCATCAGGGAGGAGACTGCGGAGTCTCCAGGCCAGGACCAGCAGATTGAAGGACAGCTTCATCCATCAGGCTGTCAGGAAGCTGAACTCGCTCCCGAACTTGCCCCCCCGTACCTTTTCTGCCCCAGGCACCACTGAACTATGACCCCCCCCCCCCAGATCCCACATCCCCAGGTCCTTCCACCCCCCCTCCCACTAACATACGATGACATGCACCAGTCACTTTGTACAGCATTGGTCTACTCACTACCTCATTCACCATGGAACTGACGTCATTCTACCACCTCATCAGTCAGTTTAAATATAATAACTGCTCTTGAGCCCTTTTGTCACTTTAATCAGAATGAATAAGCCAATCTTTTTATCTGCACTGTTTGTTCACTGGTTTGCACTCTATCTGCCATGTGCCTTGCGCTGCTTTATTTAACTTTATTTATTTATTTTTATATTTTTTTTTATTATGTCTTTTTTTACATCCCCTTATTGTATAGTTATATCTTATATTTTATATTGATCTTGTATAGTTATATCTTATATCTTATATTTTATATTGACTAGATTATTAAGCTCTACTGTTAGTGTTATCTGTATGCACCGGGGGTCTGAGAGTAACGCAATTTCGATTCTCTGTATGTATGTACTGTACATGTGGAAGAATTGACAATAAAGCAGACTTGACTTGACTTGACTTGACTTTATATAATCCACATCGGATTATATAAACACCGGGTGACACTGGATGTTTTGCTGTGTAGTGAGTTGATTGCCGCTGATCGGGTATGTGTTTGCTGTGTTAGAGCGGGCTGTTGGCTTGAGTGTGGTTATTGATGTTGTTGGCTTTACGTTGGATTCAGCGCGTTGATTATATCGTGTCTGTATGTGATTGCTGTGGTTATTGAAGTTGTTGGCTTTACGTTTTATTCAGCTAGCTGGTTATTATATTGTGCCTGCATGTGATTGCTGTGGCTATTGGTTGTTGGCTTTACGTTGTTCATACTTTAGTGGTTATTGGCATCTGCCTGTATGCACAAAATAAGTGGATCAAATGCTGGTTCAGCTTCATCTAAAATGGAGAAAAGAAAAATCACTCTGACTGCAAAGGCTTTAGCAAGCAAGATTGAGTCGATTCAGAAACAGCGTAAAGGAGAAGAAAACAAATTAAAGAGCCAGATATTGTCTCTAAAAGAGCCCATGAGAGATGATCAAAATGTTTCACAATTTAAAGCACAGTTTGAAGTTCTGTTGCGATTATCTGAAAATGCCACTGCATTGCACAAATCTTTGATGCCTTTAATCCCATCTGATGAACAAGAAAGACAAAATGCATGGTTCGCAAGCATCACCGAATACAATCAAGGATTTATTAATGATGTTAAAGTGTGGATTTCAGAAATCAACAAGCCTCGTTCAGAGCGAACTCATGACGTTGAGCGTCACCAGGAAGTTCTGTCAGGGGAAGAAAGTGGAATTCATGAGGCTGTAGAAAGGGGACAACAGCAACCATCTTCTCAACATGATGACCAGGATGACATATTGCCATGTGACAGTATATCAAACCTAAGCAGTAGAAAACAGGGTTCAAAATCAAACGTTTCCACTACTTCATCTGCACGTCTCAAAGCAGAGGCTGAAATAGCTGCTCTGCTTGCCCGTCAAAGTTTTCTAAAGGAAAAACATTCTCTTGAGGAGCAGGAAGAGAAATTAAGACAACAAAAAGAACAACTTCAGCTTAAGGCCGTTAAAGCTGCATCAATGGCAAAAGTGAATGTTTTAAGAACCTCTGGATCTGGTGTGCGGAGTGCTGTTTCTCATCGATCTGATGGCATGGAGTCATATTTTAAGAAAAAAGGAAAAACAGTGGAAGCTCTTAACGTTGATGCACAGACTTTTGTTCCACAAAAACCTGGAAAGGATGAAAAGGGAAAACCAGCGACTGGAAATTCTGATTACACTTTGGAAGGCCAAAACAGAAAAGGGCAGACATTGATCTCCAGCAGAGGCCAGCGGAGCTCATGAGACAGCGCACAGTTCCAAATACTACTGCACCTCCAGCATCTCATCGTAGAGATGTCCATGCACCCCTTTCCACGAACATTAACAATGACCAGAACCAAATGTTGTCTGTAACGGAAAAACAGAATGAGATAACATCAATGCTGGTGCATCAGCAATGTCTTCCATCACTGCCTAGAAGAGATATCCAAATATTTGATGCGACCCTCTACAGTACAATTCTTTCAAGCGGTCTTTTGAACAAGTAATCTAGGACAATACTGACAATGCTGAAGATAGCCTGCACTTTTTGAAGCAGTACACTAGGGGGCAACCACAACCACTTGTCAGGAGCTAACAACATGTGACTAATGGCTCAGGATATGCAAAGGCAAAGACTTTACTGCATGAACACTTTGGAAATGAGCATATGATTGCATCTGCCTATTTGAATAAGGTCTCTTCATGGCCAACAATTAAGTCAGAAGATGGAAAGGCTTTACATGCATACAGTCTGTTCTTGCGTGGATGTTGCAATGCCATGGATAAGGTTCATAGTCTGTGTGAATTGAATACACCTGCCAATATGATTGCTGTGATTAAAAGATTACCCTACAAACTGAGAGACAAGTGGCGAACAGTGTCATGTGACATTCAGGAAAGGCATCACAGGAGAGCTATGTTTGTTGATATTGTGACTTTTATGGAGTGCCAAGTGAAAATCATGACAGATCCTGTGTTTGGAAACTTACAGGATGCACCAACGTTGGTGGCAAATAAAGAAGGCAGCAAGACAAAATCACCTCGCTCAAGGGCTAAAGGAAGTAGCTTTGTCACTGCTGCTACTACAGTTGAAAAGACACTAACAGAACACAAGGTTAAAAATGGAAATTTACCTGAAAAGACTTGCCTGTATTGCAAAGGTGGACACATGTTGGAGTTTTGTACTCTGTTGGAGAAGAGAGCTCAAAGTGAGAAGATTGATTTCCTAAAAAAGACAAGTTTTGGCTGTTTGTGAGTGTAGGAAACATCTCTCTTGCAAAACATGTGGCTTAAGGCACCCTAGTATGCTTCACATCCACCATAAGGATAAGGAAGCAGATGAAGAGAAAGGCAAGAGCAACTCAGAGAGTGCAGTGGGCAGTTCTTTGGTTACAGTTCAAACCAGTGGTCTTACTGGGGCCCGTGAACAAGACTTTAAGCTCGCCATCGTACCAGTAAAGGTAAAATCAAAGAGTGGTCAAAGGATAGTGGAGACCTATGCTTTTTTGGACCCGGGCAGTTCAGCATCCTTCTGTACAATGGGTTTGATGGATAGACTGAATCTCACTAGGAGAAAAACAAAGATTATTTTGCACACCATGGGCCAAGAGAGAATTGTGGACAGTTGTATTGTGTCGGACTTTGAAGTGGCTGGATTGGACAGTGGCTGATACTGTAAATACCAGATATCTTCACACAACGTAGAATGCCTGTGAATAGGAGTAACATCCCACAACAGGAAGATCTGCATAAATTGCCTCATTTGAAACATGTGTACTTACCTGCGATAGATGCAGATGTGGAGCTTCTGATAGGCATGAACGTGCCCAGAGCTTACGTTCATGCCTATCAGAGCCCACACTTACAAATAATCAGGTAGTAAATAGTGTGCGTAGTAGTATGCGTATTTGGCGTGCTGTCCGAGGAGAGGGCTCCGAGCTCGGTATTTTGGCCCGAACCCAGAGTACTCCCCCCAAAAATTGCAAACAATTGCAGGACAGCAGCCAGAACATTACTGAAGACCCCCAAAAAAATGCCTTTGGGTGAATGTGCTGCTAGGAGGGTTAGAGAAGGGCCAGTAGAGTTCTCGTCTTATGGATGAAGACATTAGACAGCGCTGAGCTCCTGCGGGAGCCGAGGCGACATCACTGCTGTGGCAGTGGAGAAATTAGCGAGAACTGAGCTCCTGCGGGAGCCGAGGCGACATCACTGCTGCGGCAGTGGAGGAATTAGCCAGAACTGAGCTCCTGCGGGAGCCGAGGCGACATCACTGCTGCGGCAGTGGAGAAATTGGCCAGAAGAACTGAGCTCCTGCGGGAGCCGAGGCGACATCACTGCTGCGGCAGTGGATAAATTAGCCAGAACTGAGCTCCTGCGGGAGCCGAGGCGACACCACTGCTGCGGCAGTGGATAAATTGGCCAGAAAACTGAGCTCCTGCGGGAGCCGAGGCGACATCACTGCTGCGGCAGTGGATAAATTAGCCAGAACTGAGCTCCTGCGGGAGCCGAGGCGACATCACTGCTGCGGCAGTGGATAAATTGGCCAGAAAACTGAGCTCCTGCGGGAGCCGAGGCGACATCACTGCTGCGGCAGTGGAGAAATTGGCCAGAAGAACTGAGCTCCTGCGGGAGCCGAGGCGACATCACTGCTGCGACAGTGGAGAGAATAGCAAGAGGAACTGAGCTCCTGCGGGAGCCGAGGCACATCACTGCTGCGGCAATGATAGAAAATTTACATTGTATTGGAATGATGGTATTAGTTGAGTTGGATATGGTGGCTTGCAGGTATGTGTGAGAGAACGAGCTGGAGCTGAAACTAGCTGATAGGTGTTCGTTGGGCTTCTTTAATATGGAAGCGATTAGATTGGATGTAGTTCTTAAAAGCTTCTGATGACCAGCGACCAAATGTTTGAATCTGATGCTGGGAGAGGCCTTTTTGGGTGACTGTAGTTGCTGCTCCTATGCAGAATGGAGGTAGGGTTCTAGGGGAGGCAGCTTGAAGAATGTAGTTGAGAGAAGTGTCAAGGAGACTTTTAAGTGGGTGGTTTATGGAAATATCAGCTCTGAATAATAAGGTACAGGGGTTGGGAATGGGTCCACCTCTGGTGCCAACAGCTTGAATTTCTAAGAGGATCTGATGTTGTTGGCAACGGGGTTTGGTTCCAAGGCTGTAGCATTTGGTGGGATGGGCATCAGTGTTGTAGTAGACAGGGTGAACGGCGTTTTGCTTATGGGACAGTGCAAGGAGGAAGAAAGGCCGGGACCGAGGCCATTAGCGGAGGCAGCCTCACGCTCGGGTCGGCCCCTGGAGCCAGGGGAGGGATGAGGAGGTTAGAAAAGAGGGAAACTGAGAAAGGGAAATTGAGGTGTCCGGGCCTGCACCGTTAGCAGAGGCAGCCTCTTGCTCGGGTTGGCCCCTGGAGCCTGGGAAGGAACAGGGTGGATAGAAAAAGAGGGAAGCTGGGGAAAATAGGACGTCTAGGCCTGCGGCGATAGCGGAGGCAGCCTCACGCTAAGGTCCGTAGTTCAACTGTAGACCAAAGACAAAAGAGAGGTAGGGTGAGAGATGGCAGGATGAAATGGCTGAGACGGCTGAGCTTGCTCCGCTAGTAGAGGCATCCTCATGTTAGGAGAGACGGCATTCACCAAGAGGGGCAGGCATTGTTGGATGGTGTGCGGCTAAGCGTAGGGAGGAGGAAAGTGGGGAATCTGGGGCACGACCCAGGCTTGCTGCTGCTGTGGCCTGACACTTGTTTCTAGCGCATGAATTGAAGGTACAAGAGTGAGATGTAGTAAGATGAAAGAGTGGCCTTGTGGAATTACTCGCATCATGAAGTTTAAGTAGCAGAGCGAAGATAGTAATTCCTGTTTAGAACAGTTTGGACTGTTTAGGAAGGTGAAAGCGAACATAAATATCCTATGCCGTGAGGCCTGGAAATTAACTGTATTCGAGTTAAAGCCCAGAAATTCAATGGACGTGGCTGGACCCATCGTTTTATCCGGGGCGATTAGAAACCTGAGCTCAGTGAAACAGTGCAGGGCCAGAGATATATTATTAAACTTTGTACATATTCTTATTTTCTCGGAAGCAGCCTGAAATCCTTTAAACCTGCATATATTCACCTCTGACACAATGGTTTGATACTGTAAATGACAGTACTGTTTGTACTGTCATTGTTTGATGTTGAATGATCATCAAACAGCAAAGTACAATATGATTTAGATGATCCTTTGTTCTTTTAACTGTTGCTGGTTTGAGTCACAAGCGCCTTCATTTAGTGAAGATCAAAAGAGACTCATTTGTAAAAGACAGAGCTTTGCATAATAAAAATGTGCACCTTGAATTTATTCAATTGTGTTCAACAATCACTAAAATTTTACCATGAACATGCTGCTTGTATAATATTGTTTGTTTATATTTATTATATTTTCCATCCAGACCTGGAAATTAATAAAATTCCATACTTTTCCAAACTGCAACATAATAGTTTATTCATTGGTTATCTGTCTATGGTTTGTTAAGTTACTTACAGATTTCTGCTCATTATAAAACAGATACAGATGAAAAGGGAGCGGTAAGATTTATTTAAATGCATCAAAATGACGATTTGAAAATAATTTGTCCTACCAGTCTCTGCGTCTCTTTACCAATAGTGAACTGTGGTTGAAGTTACTTCAAAAACAGAAATACATATTATGACTTTACGTTTCTAAGCGATTTTGTTGATAAATCGCAGGACAGCAATGACAATAAGTTCCGAGTTTCAATGAATCTATTTGCGACCGTGCGTGCAATCTGACCGTCATATACGTGCATATAACAGCTGTTTGCGTGTTTAAACCACAAGCAGCACGTTAATTTAGAACGGCAAACTTTTACAGAGTTTAAAACGTGAATTCCCCTGGTCAACATTGATACAGATGGCATAAATGTGGAAATTAATTCAGGGACAGAAAACGAGAAGGATTTTAACTGTGCTTTTGCGGGGTTGAGCCGATGGGGTGGAAAGTGCGAGTTGGCTGGGACTGAATCTGCGCTGCGGCGCGGCTCTGGCTTGCTGAAGGCCTGCTGCGGCGGCCTGATGCTGGAGGAAGGCCCGTTCCTTCACGGGAATAGGCGGTATTGCCCAAGACTCAAGCTTGGTGCTCGACTGCCTTGTAGTCCATTTCTTTATGGCAGGAATGATAGAATGGACAGGACTAGGAAAATACACGGAAGGAGATCGCGGATGTTTCGACCGCAGTGACGAGAGTAGGCCTCGGCGTCTTCGCATGCGGGGACCAGTTTGTTTGGGCTGACGCCCCCCTGGGATGGATTGGCGGCGGTGTTAGGCGGTGTAATCGCTCCTAATAAGGCCAGAGGATTGTGGCAAAGATTCCTTGAGGACAAAAGATTCTTCATCGGACGCAAAGAGATTAATTTCAGACATGTTGGGAACTTAGGGCGGGTCAGATGCTGTAAAACTGTCGAGGAATATGGGTGAGTTGACTGTGTCTATATATATGCTTTCACTCATGCTGATTGGGTAGATATGTTGATTACTGATTGCTAACAGCTGGCTGAAATGACGTGATGATTAGTCAGATTATTTGAACGTTGCTCCTCCCGAATTTTGTTAATAAAACATCATTTATTAGGAGTGTGGATAAAGGGCCGTATGCCATCAAGACAATGCTTGGCTGGACGGTAAATGGACCTCTTGGTGGAGGGTGTTGTGATGGACCTGATGAGTATCAGTCTGTAGTTACCATCAACAGAATTTCTGCTGTAACAATTGATGAACTCTAGAAACAACTGTTCAAGACAGACTTTCCAGAGTGCAGTCAAGAAGAACAGCCAGGACTTTCAAGGGAGGAATGCAGGTTCTTAGAAATGGTTAACAATACTGTGAAATTAGTTGATGGCCATTACATTATTGCCTTGCCTCTGAAGGAGAGAAAGATAAGCATGCCAAACAACCGTAACATTGCAGAACGACGCACCCTTAACCTGAAGAGAAGGTTTCTTAGAGATACATTATTCCATAAGGACTACACTACCTTCATGGATAACCTTCTATCCAATGGCTATGCAGATAGAGTGCCAACCACAGATCTGGCACGCAGTGATGGAAAGGTATGGTATATCCCACATCATGGGGTATACCATCCAAAGAAAGAGAAGATCCAAGTTGTCTTTGATTGTGCAGCATCATTTCAAGGCGCATCACTCAAAGCAAAACTCCTTAGTGGTCCTGATCTGACTAGTACGTTAATTGGAATCCTGACCAGGTTCAGGAAAGAGCCTGTTGTTCTGATGTCTGACGTTGAGGCGATGTTTCATCAGGTTCAAGTTCCAGAGGAGGATGTGGACCTTTTGAGATTTCTTTGGTGGTCCAGTGGAGACTTCACTCAGTGTATGGAGGAGTACAGGATGGTTGTCCATTTGTTTGGGGCAACATCTTCTCCAAGTTGCGCTAAATTTGCTCTACGAATATGCGCAGAAGACAACAAAGACTTCTTCAGCCAGCAAGTGTTTGAGACCATCATGTACAGTTTTTATGTAGATGACTGCCTTGCTTCTGTAGCTTCAGAACAGGAAGCTATATCCCTCTATAAAGACCTTAAAAACATCTGTGCCAAGGGCGGCTTTCATCTAACGAAATGGATAAGCAACAGCCGAGGTGTGTTGGCTTCAATACCCGAGGAGGAGAAAGCAAAGGAAGTTAAAGACCTGGATCTGGACCATGACTCATTACCTGTTGAAAGAGCACTGGAGTGCGTTGGTGTGTCCAGTCCGACACCTTTAAGTTCAGCATAACTATTCAGGAGAGACCATTGACCTGCAGCGGTATCCTTTCAACTGTCAGCTCTTTCTATGACCCTTTGGGGATCCTAGCTCATGTGGTTTTTACAGCGAAAAGGATTCTTCAGGATCTGTGTCGGAACCAGCTAGGATGGGATGACGTCATACCAGCAGCGGTTGCTCAGGAGTGGATAGATTGGCTGAAGGAGCTACATCAATTGGAAGGCTTTAGCATCAGACGATGTTTAAAACCTCTGAACTTTGTAGAAGCAGCCACTGCTCAGTTGCATCATTTTGCTGACGCAACTGAGGAAGGATATGGAACTGTTACCTATCTCCTGCTGCGCAATGAACACTCTCAGGTACACAGCACCTTCATAATGGGAAAATCCAGGGTGGCACCTTTAAAGCCTGTTACTATCCCACGTATGGAGTTAACAGCTGCTGTTGTAGCAGCTCGTATGGACAAACTGTTGAGAAAGGAGCTAAGACTACAGCTTCAAGACTCTGTTTTCTGGACAGATAGTACTTCGGTATTAAAATACATTAAGAATGAAACTTCAAAATTTCGAATATTTGTGGCAAACCAGGTCTCAGAGATTCTCAAGGTTTCTGACGCATCTCAATGGAGATTTGTGAACACTGCACACAATCCTGCAGATCTTGCCTCTATAGGTGTGAGGGCAGAGCCATTTCTAAATAACAAAACTTGGAAATCCGGTCCCTCATTTCTCTTGCAATCAGAAGAAGACTGGCCTGTTAACCCAGATGAATTGCAACAACTTCCATTTGAAGATCCTGAGGTCAAGGTATTAGCTGCTATTTGAGTTTTTGCAATAAGGGAGGAAAATGATGCTGTGACTTGTTTGATCAACCGCACCTCATCTTGGACTCGTCTAATAAGAGTGTTGGGCTGGATTCTAAGATTCAAGGCCTTGTTTTTAAATCTCAAGAAAATGGAGTTCACTGCACGTCTTACTCAGTCTCTCTGCTCTCACCAAGGACATGCGTGATTTCAAGAACAAGCTCTGTGGTCGTTATCTCTCATTGGGAGAGATTAGAGAAGCTGAAATTGAAATAATCATGTTCTGTCAGAGAAAAAGGTTCTCAGAAGAGTTATCCTGCCTCCAAAAGGGAGAAGGTGTGAAAAGAAACAGCCATATATATAAGCTCAATCTAATATTGGAAGATGGTGTGTTAAGAGTTGGTGGATAGCTAAGTAAGGCTGCCATGCCTGAAGAGTCAAAACATCCTGCCATATTAGGTAAAGACCTTCATATCACTGAACTCATTTTACAACATATTCATCGAGAGGTTGGCCATGGAGGTAGAAATCATATGTTGTCAAGACTACGCCAGAAATACTGGATCCCTGATGTTAGTGGTTCTATCAGGAAGATCTTGGCAAGATGTGTGGTGTGTCGGCGGCTACATGGAGCTGCAGGTCAACAGCAGATGGCAGACTTGCCTGAAGATATAGTTTCTTCAGAAGAACCTCCCTTCAGTCATGTTGGAGTCGACTACTTTGGCCCATTTGAAGTCAAACTTGGAAGGAGTCTAGTGAAAAGATATGGAGTTATCTTCACGTATTTGGCAATAAGAGCAATACACATTGAAGTTGCTTCATCACTGGACACAGATTCTTGCATTAATGCATTGCGAGGATAAGTGGTCTGTATAAATAGAGCGCGTTTTCACTGCAGCTGGCATTGTTATCAAACTGTGGAGCCAACTTTCACCTGAGAATGTGGATATTATTGTTTTTCTCGACATGAACGTGAAACAATATAAACACAATAACCATATGCTGACTCGAGTATGTATATTCTGTTCGATAATTGGCGCAGTCTGCTTTATCGTTTTTTTCTGTTCACTCTGCTTGAGGTTAAATGCTTTTGTTTTTTATATTTTTTGTTTACACATATTGTTTAATGTATTCTGCTAAAAGAAAACCTCAGTATTATTATAACATAAGCTTGTTGTGTATATTGCCTAATCATAAACTTGTAATGGTGACAAAAACTTAAAGATTAAAAAATAACATCTTTCTCGTTAAACATAATTTAAATAAACAAATTTTCAAATATTTGTTTTTTATGAGCCCAAATATTCAAATACAATATTTTTGAAAAATGCCCATCCCTACTGGTAACCCGAAGGTTGCTGGTTCAATTCTAAATACTGGCAGGAAATGACTGAGGTGCCCTTGAGCAAAGCACCTAACCCCCAATCGCCTTCGGGTGCAACAGCAAAATGGCTGCCCAGTGCTCCGGGTGTGCATGTCCACAGTTTGCAGTGTTTGTGTGCGCGTGTTTTTGTGACATATCAGGACACAAATTTATATAATGACATGGGTATTGTTACAGTACACAGGAGTCAGACACAGATGTAAACAGGTAAGGTTGATTTATTGACACCAGTAGAGCTTAGAGCAGTTAACGGAAGTGCAGAGATGAATAATGGAATGATAATGGAGATGAGTGGAGATGGTTACTGTCCTTTAGTTTTCAGATATTGGAATCTGTGAAGTCGCTGGAGCTGGAGATCGCTGGAGATGGGTTGAGCACTCACACACAGGAGACGGAACACACGGAGACACGCTGGAGACAGGTAAGTAGAGAGCGGGGAGTCCTTGAGGTAAGCATTAACGTGAGTATCTGCAAACGAGACCGGACATGGAGTGCTGTGTGTGCGTGCTCTTTATGGTGCTGTTGATTGGTGCAATGATGAGGTGCAGGTGGCGGTGATCAGTACTCTGGTGATTGTGTGCGTTGGGATTGGTGAATGGTAGAGCCTGACGTGTCTGTGACAGGTATGACATAGGTATTACAAGGAGAGGGTGACTTATGAGGACATTACCCCATGTCCCCATTTTTCAAAAGGCTTATAAATCATACAGAATGAGTTTTTTTGAGAAATTAAAAATGTGCACAGTTTTCTGTTATGGGTAGGTTTAGGTGTAGGGGTAGTGTATGAGGATAGAAAATATGGTTTGTACAGTATAAAAACCATTATGCCTATGGAATGTCCCCACAATTCACAAAAACAAACATGTGTGTTTGTGTGTTCACTACTCACTACTCCTAATGTGTGTGCACTAACTTGGATGGGTTAAATGCAGAGGACAAATTCAGAGTATGGGTTACCATACTTGGCCTTCACATGTCACTTTCACCTCCTCTCCATCTCTTGCTTGTAACAGACTGACAGTTGGAGGGGAGTGGTTGACGATATACTACCTAAGCCGTCAAACTGATGTCATCAGAAAGGGAACACCATTCCAGAGAAAAAGCTAATTTTCAGATTTTGATTAAAGATTACCACAACAAACATTTTCTTTTTTCTTCTTCTTGACTTGCACGGGTTAATTGTTCACCACAAGACTAGTCATGTGCACTAACAAAGTAAATAGTGTCATTTTTTATTTCATGATGACTTTAAAAGGGTGGTTCACTGTGATTTCTCTTTTTTTTTTTTTTTTTTACTTTAGTTAGTGTAATGTTGCTGCTTGAGCATAAACAGTATCTGCAAAGTTACAGCACTGAAAGTTCAATGCAAACTGAGATATTGTTTTTTAATGCATATTGTTACTAAAATTTTAATTTTCATACACATTTCTGTCCATTATGTTTTATTCTTTTAATATTCTGTATAAAATGGGTATGTTTAGGTTTTGGGATCTTACATTTATCTATAAAATGATAAAAGGGAAATTAAACAGGGGATTGAAAAGGGGGCACGAGGAAGGCTCATGCGTGGCGGAATTACACAGAACTCAAGAGACTCTACGGCAGCCCAGAAAACACTTAATGTACAGCTCCAGGTCAAAAGCTCCCCAATAAGGACATTAATTCCACTGGGTGACTTGAGCTGCGTAATTGGCTGAAAATAGCCTGTAATAAGTGAAGAAATGGTACCGCAGAAGGAGTGAGACAGTTCGGCTATGATGGATTAAAAAGTCATTCAACGCTTTGTGCCTTGAGGGGAAGACAGAACAAATAATTTCTTTATATCTTCCAAAAGTGATGCAAAATTCAGCCATGGTAAGTATACGATTCAGTTTGGAATTTGGATTTTTCAGGTTGAACATTATAGGACCACAGTCAAGGGTGCGATAGGGTTCACTTATTGAAACAGAGGGGAGGAGAGAAGAGAGATCAGTGTCTGCACCTGCTAAAATCTGGGAGCGTAGATGAGTGGAGACGGATGGTGGATCCATAGCAACTGCGTTGGAAGGAACTGGAAGAGCAAATGCAGTTGAGAGTGTATATGTTGGGAGGCGGGGAACTGCTGAGGAAGCAGTAGCTGGATGGAATAAGGCTGTAGAATAGACAGTTTGGGGAGACAACCCCATGCTTGGATCGACTACGATAGCTGCGGAAGAAGGAATGGGAGGGGTGGGGGGTTGTTTAGGGGGGCAGGACCATTGGCGGAGGCAGCCTCACGCTTGGGTCTGCTCTGATGGTGGAGGAGAAAGGAATGGGGGGAGGGGTGCCATTTGCAAAGGTAGTCTCACATTTTGATTTATTCCATGGCTAGATGGATTCAACTGAGACTGGAAGACAGAGGAAGAGAAATATTAGAAGTGTGGACAGAGAAAGCTGTGAGAGTCTCACCTGTGTGAGGAGGAAAGGTGACAGTTAAGGTCGGAGAGACCGCGGAACTATTATGATAGACTGCCGGCTGGAAGGAGTGGCAGACAAGGAAGCGGTGGGTGCGGCTGCAGGTTGAAACTGAGGTGGATTGTGCCACTGTTTGCTTTGAAACTTCCTTGGTGCTGAGAGGACGTGGAGAGTTTTGGTGAGAGCGCATGAGTAGATAGTGAAGTTGTGCTTTTGAATTCCTCCAGGAGAAATGGATACCCGCGTTGAATAGCGCTTGCCTGAGTGTGTCGACGGGCCATTTCTCAACAGGAGGGACAGAAGGGCTTGCTGCTGAAAAGGATGATGATGATGAAAGACAAGATGCATCATGGCGAGGAACGGTCGAGCCCCGAGATTATCTAGAAGGAGGAGGAGAAAGAGGTCTTCTTGAGCGAGCGAGCTTGACTAAGCGAGCATTACTTTATCTAGCTGATATTCTTTAGGTCAATCTTATATTCATAATTACAAAATCAGTTTGAATGTCTGCTGAGGAAACCTTTGTCTTTGTCCTTATAACAGTTAAGTGGATTTCCCATGACAGTACTAGTCAATGCATTTGATAGTTGTGTCTTATAAGGTGTTGTTTAAAGGAAAAACAACATCCTTGTATACAACCTTGTTTCAGTCAATTTCAATATAAAAGTCTTTGCTACTGACTCGCTTATATCTTGCCTTTCATCTAATGGTGCAATAATGTAACTTTCACTGAAGTTGAAATCACAGTCACTAACAGACCCTTTCTCTATACTAAATATGGTATGTTACTGCCTGTTATTTATATAAAATATTATTTATTGAAAAATAATATTTAAATAAACAGTATTAATAAAGTATAATAACTGCACGTTTTAAATCATTAGTTAAGCATTAGTAAATAGATAGTCATCATTTATAAAGCATTAATAGACATTAGTAAGCAGTTTATAAATACAGCTATAAATGCTTTGTTCTTGATTTATAAGCATATCTATAATGTGTTTAATAATTGTATTTTCATGCTTTATTAATGATCAATTTGTCATTTCTAAATTAAGGATTACATTATTTACAAACCAGTTTAGGAGTTGTCAGCTGTTCATAGGATCATTTAGAAAGTGTAAGTAAATTATTAATAAACTATTTAAATGTACATTTATTCATCTTATTATTTAGACATAGTAGTTACTCAGTGTGTTAATAAATGCTTTTTTTAACACGTATTCCTACTGCATTTCATGAGTAATTCAGGTATAGTTATAAAACATTTAGTAGTTGTCAGTTAACTATTTTTGTGAGCTCATCTAAAGTGAAGACTATTTATGCCTTGTAAAGCTTTTACAAATGAGATTTAAAGGCTCAGTTATCTTCTAAACAGAAAAAGAAAACACATCAAAGAGTGATACAGAACAGGAATATTTATTTCAAGATGCACAAAAAAGGAAATTGTACAACTGTACACTTGATATAACATGAAAAATAAACTTCTGCAATGCAATAGAAAATAAAAATTCCTGTACACCTCCAGAAAACATAACTGTGCAGTAAAATGAAACTAAGTGTTTGCAATCTGATATAAAAATAAATTTCTTTAAAGTGTAAACATAGCTAAATAAAAATTTACCAGTGCCAACACTGGATTACAGGAGTGCCAAAATACAACAAATAAACCTGGGGGGTATTCCA
Source organism: Anabarilius grahami (assembly GCA_003731715.1). Lineage (NCBI taxonomy): Eukaryota > Metazoa > Chordata > Actinopteri > Cypriniformes > Xenocyprididae > Anabarilius > Anabarilius grahami. Next base: position 620,961 of record RJVU01054598.1, read on the forward strand.
GAAAGCAGGTTATGTGACATACCTGGGTATGTTTAGGAGTAAGTAAGCGGATAACCTCAACTTTCGGTTCCAAAAACGGAGGTAACTTTTAGGGTATGTAAGTAGCCATAGCAACTTGCTCTCTGAACATAACCTGCTCCGGAGCAGGTTATGTTCAATGGTTAGTTAGCTTAAGAGGAATTCAGATGCGTGTTATATTATCAACATGGTTATATTAATGTATCTAAATTTGTTATATAGTTACAGTTATATACACAATGTTATATTATACAATATATAAATGTTTATTCAATTCTAATATATGAATTTATTTTATTGTCATCTCACACAAGGATCTGCTTTTTATCCTTTATAACAGGAAATTTTCTATGCTATAATTTCTATAATAAAATACATATCATGTGATCTCTTATTAAATAATAAGCATCAAACAAACAATATTAAGATTAAAAATTATTGCACAACCACCCAATAGGTGGTGATGTGCACCAAGAAGGTTATGTAAATCGCCATTAAACAAAAGAAGAAGAATGAAGTAGAATGGCGTGCTTTTTCTTAGCGTCTGTTTCCATGGTGAATCATCGATTCGTCGCTCTGCTGAGAATGTCTGTTAACCAGGAACATACTCTGGGTTGGCTGAACTTACTCCCGGACGCATTTTTGGAACCAGCATACCTCGAATAAGCAAGGTTTGGGTTAATCAACCAAGAGTTCAGGGTATATGTGACAGTAAGTTAACCCTGCTTTCTGGAATACACCCCAGGACTGAGAGTTTGCTTTTTGAGCACCTTGCAGTGATTGAGTGGAATGAATGGTAAAGTATAAGCAGTGTGAAATATGAAGCAAGAAAACCCAAGATTCCATTTACCCGGGGTTTACGCTGACCCAGGGTTAACTATTTTAAAGGTGAAAAGCCCTAATTTGTGACTTTTTTTTTTTTGCTTATTTTGTTGACGTATATTCATTTTTTTGCTTATTTTTTTAATTTATATTCACTTGCTTTATTGTTTTGTTCTTTTTTGTTCATTTTGTTGTTTTTTTGTTTATTTTATTGCTTGTTTAGTTCGTTTTTTATTGTTATATGATATTGCAGAGGTTTATTTTTCGTGTTATATCAAGTGTTCAGTTGTAGAGTTTCATTTTTTTGCATCTTCAAATAAATATTTCTGTTATCACTCTGTGTTGTGTTTGTTTCCTTTTTCTGTTTAGAAGATAACTGAGCCTTTACATTTTAAAAAGTTAACTGGCAACTATGTTTTATAAATAATAGTAATTATTACTATATGTCTAAATAATACGATGTATAAATGTACATTTAAATAGTTTATTAATCATTTACTTACACTTTCTAAATGAACTCACTGACAACTAAGCAACTGGTTTGAAAGTAAAGTAACACTTAATTTAGAAATTATAAATTCATCATTAATAAAGATAAAAGAATAAAGCATTTACAGCTGTATTTATAAACTGCTTACTAATATCTATTAATGTAGGGACAATGCTTTATAAATCATGAATTAACTAATTTACTAATGCTTAACTAAGGATTCATATCATGTGTTATTATAAAGTGTTACCCAGAAGTTTGTACTTGTGTGTGTCTGTGTGTGTTTGACCTTAAATAGGCCTTTTGTTCAGATGAGTGAGATAACATTAAGGGAAAATGTGCAGCCAGCTAACTCAGATATCACCAGTGCCTGAAGTCAAAAAGGCATAAGGTCTGAGTGCTCTCAGGTGGGCAGAACACTATCACTATCTGTAGAGATAAGACTGTGCAATAAGGAGATGACTGCCTCTGAGCACAGACACAGAGAAACTAATTTAATCTGCATGTGAACAAAAGTACCAAAGAAACCTTTAACCTCATTCACACAAGTATAAATATGGTCCTGAGTGAAAACAGGATGGGGACAGTGATTCAAAGGAACTGGTATGGAGAGAGACAGAGAAAAACAGAAGATGATGCTGGGAAAGTTAAAGACGGCAGCTTCTATGAAGGCATGTTACCAAGGCTTTGATCCTGTAGCTTATCTGCACTATAACTACACTCCACCCCGAGCAGACTTTGAACGGAAAAGTAGCATTGTGCCATGGAAACTCAGCTGTCTGCACAGAGCCTTTACTGAAGGTGAGCATAAATGTGTGTAAGCAGGGCCGTACGCACCGTTAAGGTCCCCGAGGTTCGGATCTCTGTAATTTTTAAAGGTGCATATAAGAAAGATCTCATCTGAGCTGCCTCAGTGGTCTAACACACAAGAAACATTAACAGCCGTTGTAGCAACTCATAACGTAATAACTGCACAATGTAATAAGTACTACATTATTAATGTAATAAAATGTTCATATCGTAATAATTCTCAAAACGTAATAAAACCTTGAGCTCATAATGTAATAATAATTTTTACATTATGATAAATTTATTATATTGTCATAATATTAATTTTTTTTTTTAAATATAAAAACTTTGGTATTCCCTTAATAATAACAATAATTATTATTATTATTATTGATGTTGCTATTATTATTATTATTATCATTGTATACATTACTTCTTATACAGCTATGGAAAAAATTAAGTAAATTTTTTCCATAGCTGTATATACATAAATTTAGGTAGGGCAGATTCTGAGTCTATGATAACCATTTTGTAAGCTTTAAATTCTAATCGCTAAACACATCAGGCACACTTTTGGCATAATTCTAATGTCGTTGCATTATTCAGCCTGAGGGTAGCTCTCTAATGATGACTGACAGACTTTAGTACACACGACAAACGCATAGAATGCCATCTTAGAATTGCTGGTTGATTGGTTTCTGGGGGCGCAGTGTGACGAGTAAATCGCCTTTACCCACCCTGTGCCTTTTTCACAGCTCTGACCGGGAGATGCCTGATCAGAGCTGTGCTTTCCTTCCTCCAGGAAGTGTTGGAGCAAAGGCTGTCTCCCTCCACCCTAAAAAGATATGTTGCTGCGATTGCCACACATCACGATCCTGTAGGTGGTAAATCTCTGGGAAAGCACAACATGATCATCAGGTTCCTGAGGGGCATGAGGAGACTAAATCCTCCTCACCCTAACCCTGTACCCTCTTGGGTTCTTCTCTGGTGCTTGCTGCATTTCAGAGAGCCCCCTTTGAACTGCTGCAGTCTGTGGAGCTGAAAATTATGTCAATAAAGACAATAAAGTGCTCTTAACTGCTCTGGCTTCTATCAAGAGGATAGGGGACATGCAATAATTTTTGGTCAATAAATCATGCCTTGAATTGTGCCCAATATGTGCCCAAGGTTGTTAGATACTGTAGACCTGCTTGGTTTTAAGCAATCTATACTTTATGAATAAAGTGCTATATAAATGAACGTGACGTGACTCAAGTGCAAATTTGCAGAGCTCGTGCTAACATACCAATGTTGTTATGATCAGACTCTTTTCTTATGCTTTCTATATTTACATATTCATCTAAACACCGATTTAAAAAGCAAAACGTGCATCCTCGACATGTGATTTGCCATAATAATGTGCGTTCTAAATGCATGCTTTGGGATCATGGAAAATGTGCGGCAGAAATGCGTGTGTTTTTTTTGTACCGAAACGCGCGTCCTCGACATGTGATTTGCTATAAAACGCGCGTCCTCGACGTGCGCTTTGAAGTCACCGAAAACGCACGTTTTTGACGTGCGTTTATCATAACAGAAATGGGCGTCGAATACGTGCATTTTGAGTCAGACGAAACGCTTGTTATGAACGTGTAAACAGGTAAACAAAACAGGCGTCAAGGTTCAAGGTGTCTGAATAAATTTTGGTTAGAAGGTATTCAGTATTTGTGACACAGGAGTTGAGAAAGAGAGCTGAAAACAGTCTCAAAGTTTTATTGTGTGAGTGAGTCCAAGAAGAATCACACAGGTTTTAGCCAGATTTCAAGCCACACATGACTTGCAGGCCCTCCAAAACAATGCTGATCCTCCTTGCAGACAAAAATGTTCAGTAGGCTATGTGCTGCAGGAGATATTGCTGCACATCTCCATTCTCACACTATAAAACAAATATTTAACATGTATTTTATCTTGAAAGCCTTTCCAGCATTAGCTATAATGTTGATTTGTTGCCAGCCCCCCCCCCTTTTTTTTTTGTTTAGACATGAAAATACACTATCCAAACTTCAATGGTTGTACGTCAATAATGCTTTGGAATATAGGCATAAGGCTGGTCTTGTTTTAAAGAAGAAATTAAATTAATTTAAATTAATTAATTAAATAAATTATGTAAGTGAAACAGAAAAAAGGGTCCCACTTTATATTAAGTGGCCTTAACTACTATGTACTTACATCAAAAAATAAGTACAATGTACTTATTGGGTTCATATTGAATTGCAAAACACTTTTGCTGCTATTGAGGTGGAATACGGGTAAGGTTAGGGAAAGCTTTGGTGGTTTGGGTAGGTTTAAGGGTAGGGGTAAAGTGTAAGGGATGGGTCAACAGTGTAATTATAAATGTAATTACAGAAATTAATTACAGATGTAATTACATGTAGGTGTTTTAAAAATATAACTACAATGTAAAAACATGTATGTACACAATAAGTGTACTGAATCGAATGATTAATTTAAATGTAAGTACATAGTAGTTAAGGCCACTTAATATTAAGTGGGACCGAAAAAAGTTATAGAAGTTTAGGTTTATGAAAATGTAAAAATCTAATATTTTATATAAAATATAAAATATATATTTTACAAAACATGTTTTACTCTAAAACTGCAAGAAAACCAACGCCAAAAATCTGAACAAGTTGTGTTCCAAATTTTAGGTTGATATCTAAAAAAATTAGCTTTCAGTAAGATTTTGTTTGGGCACAGTACCAAACTTTTTCAGTAGATGACAACCAAGCTCTATTACTGACCATATAAGGGCACCTCCATTTCCATATATGGTTTGAGTGATCTGAACCATATATTTCCATAATTTTCATAAAATTTATGAAGTAGACGTCCTATATAGAAGTAGTATGGGAAGTTTGGCAGAATTTTATATGAATTCAACCTCTAATAAACACATAAAAACGGCATGTAATTGATAAATTACTGCTCCTCTGTAATTTATTTTGATAATCAGTCACCAAATATGAAAACTAGAGATTATAAGCTTTCAAATGATAGTTTGTCAAGATTAGTTTAGGTTTAGTATAGGATATTACTGTTTTAAATATGTAATGGCTGTGGGCTAACGGGTGGGCCAGTGACAGGTTTTAACAAAACAGGTTCAGAATCAGAATCAGAATCAGAAAGAGCTTTATTGCCAGGTATGTTGTTTACACATACTAGGAATTTGTTTTAGTGACAGAAGCTCCACAGTGCAACAGAGTGACAGCGACAAGACAAGACACATAATAAAAAGAATAAAATAATAATATACAAATTTACAAGATAGACAAAG
>RJVU01054598.1:626643-649234 GCA_003731715.1 Anabarilius grahami
GGACTACCCTCTGTAGTCTTCTGAGGTCAGATTTGGTAGCTGAGCTGAACCAGACGGTAATTGAAGTGCAGAGGATGGATTCAATGATGGCAGAGTAGAACTGTTTCAGCAGCTCCTGTGGCAGGTTGAACTTCCTCAGCTGGCGAAGGAAGTACAACCTCTGCTGGGCCTTTTTCACAGTGGAGTCAATGTGAATGTCCCACTTCAGGTCCTGGGAGATGGTGGTGCCCAGGAACCTGAATGACTCCACTGCAGTCACAGTGCTGTTCATGTTCATGATGCTGAGTGGGGGAGAGCAGGGGGGTTTCTCCTGAAGTCCACGATCATCTCCACTGTCTTGAGCGTATTGAGCTCCAGGTTGTTAAGACTGCACCAGACAGCCAGCTGTTCAACCTCCAGTCTGTAAGCAGACTCGTCTCCGTCCCGGATGAGGCCGATGACTGTGGTGTCGTCCGCAAACTTCAGGAGCTTGACAGAGGGGTCTTTAGAGGTGCAGTCGTTGGTGTAGAGGGAGAAGAGCAGTGGGGAGAGGACACAGCCCTGAGGGGCGCCGGTGCTGATGGTGCGGGTGCTGGATGAGAATTTTCCCAGCCTCACTAGCTGCTGCCTATCTGTCAGGAAGCTGGTGATCCACTGACAGACAGAGGTGGGCACGGAGAGCTGAGTTAGTTTGGGCTGGAGGAGAGATGGGATGATGGTGTTAAAAGCAGAGCTGAAGTCCACAAACAGGATCCTCACATAAGTCCCTGGTCTGTCCAGATGCTGGAGAACATAATGCAGTCCCATATTGACTGCATCATCCACAGACCTGTTTGCTCGGTAAGCAAACTGCTGGGGGTCCAGTAAGGGTCCAGTGATGTCCTTCAGATAAGGCAGAACCAGTTTTTCAAATGACTTCATGGCCACAGACGTTAGAGGCACAGTACAAAATGCGTTTTGTACAAAATGCATTTTTCTTTAAAACATCAGGGCTGCATTTCTCAAAAGCCTCGTAAATAGCATATTCGCTATCATTTTAGCTATCGTAGCACCAATTGGCACCAATGTTCTCCACGATCAACTCACAATGCTTTTGAGAAACGCAGCCCAGAACAGTAACTGTTCTTGACACTTATTTTGTACTCCTGGATGAGGTCATCCTCTACACTCAGCAACTGACCAAGCGATGGATGACAACGTCTCCCCAGCTATCAATTTTTGGTTGCCAGAACGTTCCCTGAACGTTAATTTTTGGTTCCCAGAATGTTGGTTTTTGGTTCATAAAATGTTCTTTAAGTTTTCTTAACAGAAATATAACGTTAGTTTTTTATAACGTTATTATTTTGGGATTGCACATTTCAAATGAGTTCTAATGTATATTATGATATAGCTCAATCAGGTATGTTGTCTTTCGAAGGCCTTTTAATATGTTTATCATATAAAAAAATAATTGCTACAACCAGGGATGGGCAGTATTTATGATACATGTATTTCAAATACGTATTTCAAATACAAAATAGTATTTTGTAATTTGTATTTGATAGGGTTGGTGAAAATGGCTTTGTATTTTGTATCAAAACATTTTAGTGTTTTGTATTTTTGTATTTTTAAAATACTGTAAAATACTTTGTAAGAAGTCTACATGATGACATCATAAAAATGTGGCCTCTGATTGGTGCTTACTCAGTAGTTTGCCCAGACTTGTTGAGTTCAGAACAGATGTTAAGTTTAGATGTTGGTTTTAGTAGCTTAGGTTAAATAGTTTACCAGTTTACATAATGTTCTTGAAAACTATTAAACCGAGCAGCAGCCCCCTATATTTATGATTAACAATCCCATGATTAATTGGTTAAAAACGAGTTGCTATGAATACAGGTGCCGTCAGTTGTCTTCTTATAAATGAGTTGTTGTCATTGAGTCAGTGTTGCTGATGCAAAGTAGGCCCTTCATTACCAAACATCAAGTAACTAAATTAGGATACATAAATTAGGAGTCATTTGCAAACATTATACTGTTGGTTACTTTAAAACTAACCTTTATCTGGGAGATCACATGGATATGTGAATATTTGATCTGTTAAAGCCACAATATGTAAATTTTCGCCTCTAAAGATCGCTAATTCAAAACAAAGGCATAGCTCGATGACACCTTGATTTCACGGAATCATGGGATGTATTGTCTTCATGTCTACAGCTGGTGGAAAAGAATCGGGACAGGACTGAGAGATTATTAACGTTGCTTTAGTATGAAGCAGAGCAGGACCGAATGCTGTGAGAGCAGTAACGAGCCCACTGGAGCGATTACTAATGAGAGACGAGTGGACACACAGCTCGACAGCAGTGGATCATTTATTATGCCACAGTCACCGCTTCCGCTTCTTTCAGTCATGTGCACGTAGGGTAAAGCAGCGCTGCTTATCATATTAGATACATTTGTGTGTTGAAAGTTGGTATAATGCTACTCTGCGTTCACTCAGCGGCTGCTATGAGACACTTGTTGCACACTGCAGTAAGCTAGATCAATATTAGTCATGGTAAAACATGGTACTCGTGATAAATCAAGAAAACGAGATTCAAACAAAAAGATTTAGGACCGGATTTACTAACAGCTTGTGCCAGCGCAAACCCTCTTTTGGCGTTAAAAAACTACTGTCGGGATTTACTAAAGACACGCAGTATAAAATTAGCGCTGAAAACGTGTGGACTGAGTTGTGTTTGCGGCTGACCTTATTGCATATGCATTTTTAGGAGTTTCCCTTTTCCCAATTAATTGGGAGGAGAGTATTTAAATTAATCACACAATGCTATTTACTAATGTTTGCGCTCGTCAATTTACTGGTATTTACACCATTATTTAACACCCTAAATAAGCATGTCTGCAATTGTTACTGTTAGGAGGAGACACCGCAGAGAACAGAGAGCGCTTGGTAGAAGGATTATTAATTTCTTTGAAATGCCAGAGTAAGACCTTATCCGAACATATCGTTTGCCTATATCTATATCTATAGGCCAACATAGCTTGGCAAACTATATTATACAGTATATGTGTATGTGTTTGTCAGATTACATGTTAAGTTGCGCCTGTGTCCACCCGCACCTGATGAGAACATTAGCATCAGGATTCAGCACTGTTTATTTGCGACCCAACTCTAATTTGCACTGCTCTTGGTAGATTGCGTTAGTCATTATGTAAATGATCTGACCGTGTCTGTGTTCTTTAATTTGGTGTCAGCAGATCACGTGCAAAACTTGCCTCTCCCATTAACACATTTGTGGAATTGCGCTCTCATGCTAATTTGCCCCTTTAGTAAATCTGGCCCTTAAAGGATTAGTCCACTTTTAAATAAACTTTTCCTGATAATTTACTCACCCCCATGTCATCCAAGATGTCCATGTCTTTCTTTCTTCAGTCGAAAATAAATTAAAGTTTTTGATGAAAACATTCCAGGATTATTCTCCGTATAGTAGTATGGGAACCAAACAGTTGAAGGTCATAATTAGATTCACTGCAGCTTCAAATTGTACAAAACGATCCCAGATGAGAAATAAGGGTCTTATCTAGTAAAAACATCGCTCATTTTCTGAAAAAATTTGAAAATTATATGTTTTAACCTTAAATGCTCATCTTGAACTAGCTCTCTTCTTCTCCTCTATTAGAAAGTGTATTACTGCCCTCCACAGGCCAAAGTTTGAACTAATTGTTATATACTATTGAACTAGCATATTGCATATAAAAATTAGTTCAAACTTTGGCCTGTGGAGGGCAGTATTACGCTTAGCAGTGTCTACACTGCTGGAATTCAAATAGAGAAGAAGAAGAAGAGAGCTAGTTCAAGATGAGCATTTCTGGTTTAAACTTATATAATTCTCTATTTTTTTCAGAAAATGAGCGATGGTTTCACTAGATAAGACCCTTATTTCTCATCTGGGATCATTTTGAACAATTTGAAGCTGCAGTGAAACTAATTTTGACCTGCAACCGTTTGGTGCTCATTCAAGTCTACTATAAGGAGAATAATCCTGGAATGTTTTCATCAAAAACTTTAATTTCTTTTCGACTGAAGAAAGAAAGACGTGGACATCTTGGATGACATGGGGGTGAGTAAATTATCAGGAAAAGTTTATTAAAAAGTGAACTAATCCTTTAATGTGTTAAGCGATATAACATGATGAGTTTTCTGTCGATGAATGTATCCAAACAGTTGATTCCCTGTCTAATAACACTCATAATATACAGTACTAAAGTGTCTTTGATGTTTTCATGGTTTTTCGACAAATTAAAACGGGAAATCGAGGGTAATGATGTCATTGATAGGCGACACACGGACACGGTGTGTGTCCTGGTTAAAATTGCTTATTTCTCTGGATTTAGAATTTCTTGGAAACATTTGGGATAATGTAAGTACACAAGTCAACAAAAAATATAACATTGTTTTAGTGGTTTTTGAATATTTGAATCTAAAAATCCTACATATTTGTGCCTTTAACTGGTTGCATATGTCAGATTTATTGTATGACTCGGGCAAAGAAAAGCTGTTGCTATCAAACATTGTTTACTTAATCAAGTCAGTGTAATGGTGGAGGGATCGATCAAATGGACCAACTGATGGAAGGTTTGCAAAGAAATTTCATGCTCCCTTGTAAAAGTATTTTGTAGTATTTTCAAAATACAAAAATACAGTATTTTATTTTGATACATGGTGTGACTGCTGTATTTTGTAGTTTATTTTGATACTTTTAAAATTAAGGTATTTGGTATTTTATTTAAAAATACATTTTGATGTATTTTTGCCCATCCCTGACTACAACGTTCTATTTTCTAATATTGACAATGTCACTGAAACACCAAATTATACAATATTTTACTAATAAACAAAACAAGATTATTTTTTTCTTTAACATAGCAAATACACTCTTTCAAACCAAACCTGCTAAGAGCGGAACACGAACCAGCGATCGGTGCGTTTTGGGAGTCGGGCACTTTAACAAGCAGGCTATCAACTAGGCTACCACATTATATGTTGCACAACTTTTAAACACTATCTCGCTTCTGTTAAGGCTGGTTCACACTGTGAAATTTTGGCCACGATTTGGTCGTCTGAGACAAATTTCCTAAAATCCTAAAAGATTCCTATAATCCTAGCCTAAAATCTGTAGTCTTTGATCGCTAGTTTGACATGTTCACAGACAGCCGGTTAATGACCGTTGTGATAAAATTTTACCTCCGACGAAATTCTGGCAGTGTCAGAAGATTTGGCGCACAATCCTCCAGTGTGACTTCTCCTACGACAAACCTCAAATTGTCTTCGTTTTTCAAGACAAGCCGTGATCAAAATTAATGATAGAGATGTCTTTGTTAGCCACCATTTCAGTCCCGCGTGTAATGCAGCTCACAGTCACCGAACATGTATGGGTTGATGATGTAAAACTACGGACAAGTTTTCAAGCACGCGTCCGTTTTTAACGCGTCTTGACTTTCGTACAGTCTGACATAAATGACAGCTGAGATCCCACAGTGTGACATGAGGATCATGTTCGTACAGTCTGACAAGCAACCATCGTAAAGGACTATTATAAATCGCACAGTGTGCACCTGGCTTTATACTAGAGACGATTTCTCATTTTGGAAACATTACTTAAAGGTAGTGTTCAGTTATTTACTAACATGAAAATTATCTGTGTAATAAGTTGAATACATAGAATGGGGTAGGTAGGACAATTGCTGAACATGAAATCTTAGCAATTACATTAAAGTATGATAAAGAGGTGCGATCTTTAATTAATATGTTTAATATTAGTATAGATGAAAATATCCAAAAAGTTACAGGCTATTGTACATAAATATATCCTATCAATTCTTAGGCACATTTTTGTCTAAAATGATCCAGGCTGAGTTGGTCTGGTCTGACTGAGTTTACCATCAATTGGGTGAAAATCTATGGGCGTAGCTCATTATACTATAAGCAAAGCACCGTAAATGACACGTGCTCTGTGCAACCAAAACAGCGTTTTTACGGCGTCACAGCGCTTTTCATGCACACTAAAACACCATCAAATATGGCGTCATTGACATATTTTCACAAGTTTTTTACGCAGTTTGTAATCACAACGGCGTGTTTTACGCCACAAATACTGTTTAAAATGCCATATTTGATGCGTTTGGCTGTAAACGCGATTACACTCTTAAAAAATGCTGGGTTAAATATGGACAAACCCAGGGATTGGGTTGTTTTCACCCAGCCATTTTTTTCAACCAATTTTGGATTTATTTTTTTAGCCAGCAATATAGTAATATAGTAAAAGGCATGTTTTTGCTCACCCCCAAATAGGGGCACATTTGTGGGGTATTTTAAGCTGAAACTTGACCAGACCAGAGACTTATATTACATCTTGTGAAAGAGGGCATAATAGGTGCCCTTTAACCCAACCTGCTGGGTTTGTCCATATTTAACCCAGCTTGGGTTGTTTTTAACCCAGCATTTTTTAGAGTGTAATCTATAGCGTAATTCTAAACCTTTGGGCTTGCCATAGTTGGACACTTCAAACACATGTTTGCACTGCTTTTTTGGTTTTCCTGTTTACATGCGTTTTGTCCGACTCAAAATAAATGTATTCAACGCCCATTTCGTTATGATAAACGCTCGCTTTTAATGGTCAGTGTGCAATCAGACGTCCAACCAGGCGTATGTGAATACTTTGGCTTGCCATACAACTCAGCTGAGCCAAGGCACGCCTCATAGTTAGTGATTCGCTTCTCAAGAACTGCAGATTTCTCCTTAATGTCCTCAGCACATGCAAAGTCAATAGTCTTCTTGAGACCCCTAAATTCGCAGGGAATTATCAGAGATCAGTTTCTCCAGTGCATCAGATCTGGAGTTAATGAGTTGCGAGAGTTGTAGGACTATGTCAGAGGTCTCCATTACTGTGGCTGAAGTAGGTAACTGCTCCGATTTACCTTTCTTTGGCGCAGGTGATTTGATGGGGGTGATAGGCATAGGGTAAAGTCTTCATCAGCCGATATATAATCATGGACATTTTCCTCCATGCTAATGCTATCTTACGTGACTGTTGTCTTAGACTTTGATTTTGTCTGATTTCTCTCCCTTTTTAGATCAGAGGTTGCCATTTTGTAACTCAGATATTGTTTAAACAATTAATAGTCAACACAGTTTAACTAGATGTAATAATTAGATTATCGCTTTTTTTTAAATAATAATCTAGATTCAATGGTTCCCTTTCGAAAGGGAACTCCACTCTGCGCTGAATCGCGCTATGGGGAACATCACGTGACCCGGTGTTTCGAAACCTTACTACCAAAAAACTCCAATCCTATTGGCCAGCGACAGTCACATGGCGCGACCCGGAAGTATAAAGGCGCGCCTACGGAAGCAGTCAGTATGCATCGTCTTTTCGGGACTGTTGTATCGACCTACTGCTGTGTATTCTTTATTAAGAATTCATTCCAATCCTACAATGTCTGAGAAAGGTAAGAACTAGGAAGTGTGCTGATCCGTGTCTGAGATTCTTGACACCGGAATATACGCACACCCTATGTGTTCGTATGCCTGACAAACGTTCTAGAGAGTGTGTGTATCTGTGTCCAATGTTTGACACTTGATACACACATTTTTCTGGGCGTGTTCTGTCTGGAGAAGAGCGCGCATAGACAGTGTTTGAGGACGCTGTCTGTGTTGTTTACTGTGAAAAAGCGTCACCCTGTGGACGCTCCGTTCCTGTTTGACACTCTTCTCGAGGGAAGGGGTGTCTACATCTGTGCCTGATGGTTTTTTGGCCGGGTTATGCCGAGGCAGAACCGTGTCTAAATAATCATAGGGCTCACAGATGAGCTCGTTGGGAGTTGTGAGAGAACTGTATTCTCTCTATCACTTCCTCGGAGTTGGCAGGGACGAGTGAATGACGATGACGTTCGCTTTTGATGTCATCGCGTCTGATGACCGCTCCTCTGACTGGGGCATGCGAGCCGCTGTGTGCTTGGGACGCGCCTCTCGGCGGGCTGCAGCTGCCGTGAGAGCGCGTTAAGAAAGGGGCCGCGCGCGCGGACGGCTCGACGAGCGGTTCCTTTCTGTCCATATATGCGGCGGCTTCCATGACTTTTCATTCCCTTCTGAACCCCGCGTAAAGAGTTCGGGGAGGCATGGGAAATCCCCTAGTCATTTCAGATTAGATCTGAACCCAGACAGACGGGAGGAGGAAGAATGAGAGTGAGATGGGTGATCGATTATAAACAACGCTGCGTTTGTAATCGATTCCCCAGCTACAAAATTAGGGCGATTTTTATCTACCCTCTCTCCCTCTTCTTCCACCCTCCTATATGTATGTTTATATGTATATATGTGTATATGTGTATATATGTATATATGTATATAAGTGTATAAATGTGTCATGCTCAGATGCTGCTTATGGTCAGACTAATAGCTGAGCCCATATTTTGTGTCAGGCCCACTGGTTTGTTTGATAATAAGAATATCTTTTAGGCTTAAAAGAACAGTAGATTCCACCCTTTCATGAGAGCGTTAGGAGTCTTTGGTCATTGAGCCGCAGGGAGGGGTCTTTATTTTATGTTTTAAATAAGACCTTGTTTCCTGTATAGTTCTCTGAGCATGTAGTAATAAATTAGGGGTTTTTCTGGGCAAAACTGAAGTTGTTAGGTGGCTAGTATATGTTGTGCAGGCCACAAAATGGCCACCTCTTAGCCACCTGCTTAGTAGCATCTCATCTGCTGTTTTCTAGAGTAGTTTTGAGTTGGCACTCGTCACTTCAGTTTATACAATGTCGGCGGCTTTGATCGGCCGCCTGACATTTCTTGCTGGGTATGTTGCTTCCCTCTCTTTTATAGGGATTAAAAGCGATTAATTAAAACAGGCTTGTCGCTGTTTTCTTTGCCCACAAGCTTAGCGGCTAGGCTAGAGCTAGGAGGGTTATTTGCGAATAACTTTGTATATTATCCTCTTTGGATACATATTCCTAGTTTTTGGCCTCCTCCCGAGGGAGTTGTTAGGCCGCATGCCCACTATCCCCTATTTAGGTGGGTGCATGGGTTGAGTTGACAGCTAGGTTGTAAACTATTGTGGACTTCCTGTTCTGTTATCTCAGGTGGATTAGGCCCTTATCTTGTTGAGGCAGATAAGTTATGCAGGTTTTTGCTAGGCCCCACGTTCTAGAACGCTATGTCAATAAGGAAAATGTTTTCTCTTCTAGGCCACTTGTTGTATGCTACAATCAAGTTGAGTAGACATTACTATCATTTAGTTTTTGTCCTCTATGGCTTAGCACAGATTTGAGAATCTGTGTGGAAGAACGATTTCCTTTTTGAAATGACATATATTAAAGCTGCTCTGTGCTTGCTTTAAGTTCTAGATCCTTGCCCCACATATTTGTATGTGAGCTAGTATGCTGCCACAGGTTGGCACCTGTCACATGATAGCTGGCTTGTTTGTAAAAAAAAAAAAAACTATATTGTAGACATTGGTGACCTAATATTCCCCATGATAGGTTTATTGGTGTTACTGAGTGCATCACCTGTTGGATTGCATACTCAGGGTAGCCTTTACCACTTTCTGAGGAAAGTTGGTGATTTTTAAGCTTCCTGTTTCTGATCATCCTTCGGATTAATCTTTCTAGCTTAGAATGTAGGCCTGTTTGTTACATAGCCTCTTTCTAGGTAGCATTGGTTAAGTCACCATGCTTTGGTTTGATCATTTTATGCTCACATTACTAGCACTACCACAGGTTGTGCCACGTGTTGGTTTGAAGCGTAGACCCTATGGGCCTCCTTTTTGACCATGTTGGCTGTGTTGGTTCCCTTTAGCCAATTGTACTTCATTGCCTGTTGGAATGTGTATTAGCGGTTAGAATCTGACCACTTCAGGGGCACGCTTGACCTGAGCGAACAGGCCACTTCAGGCCCGTTTGCGTCAGGAAGCAGCGTTTGTGCATCCCTTCTGAGGAAGTTTTGATGCACTGCCCTTTGGTGGTCTAGATTTGCCAATTGGACTGCTGCCTCTTGTCTCTGATTTAGTCATAGCTCTGAGGAGCTTCTTTATCAGTTCACCGGTTGGCACCGTTTGGTATACCTTACAGCTGCTTAGCCACCTGTTACTATGATCGTTGGCCCTCTTTAGGCCTTCCTGTTTAGTTAACTGGTTGGTTCAGCCTGCGAGTGTATATTCACAATGGCAAACGCCACTTGTCATTAGGATGATAGGCCCTAGGGGCCTCCTTCTTGGCTGAGTTGGTGTGCGGGATGCCTTGTATCTAACCACTTCAGGAGCACGCTCTGAGCAAATAGGCCACGTGGCCTGTTTTGCATCAGAAAACGGTATTTGTGTATCCCTTCTAAAGGAAGTCTTGATACACTGCTCTTCAGTGGTTTAGATAACTGCCAGTCTGGCTTCGGCCTCTTGTTCCTGATTTGGTTGGTTCCGAGGGACCCTCCCTTTCAGTTGACTGGTTGGTACAGTCTGGTATTGACTACAGAAAGCCATAAAGCCATCTGTTGCTAAGATCGTTGGCCCTTCTCAGGCCTTCCTTTCTAGCCGGCTGGTAGTTGCGACCATTTTTAGAGCACTCATGACCTGAGCAAACAGCCCACTTTAGGTCTGTTTTGTAGTAGGGAGTTGTATATTTCCTTCGAGGAGGATTTATACACTGCTCTTTGGTGGTCCGAATATGGCAGCCACTTTGTGATGCCAGATGTATACTAAGGTAGGCCTCCTTCTCGGCCTCTGATGTAACATTTGGAGTTCAGCTAGACTACTCTTCTCGCTGAGGAGATAGGGTGTTTGCAAAATACTAGTGGCTAGCCCCTCAGTAGACTGTAGTAAACCTTACTGAGGTTTGGTTTCTTACTATATTGTCTCACTGAGCCTAGGAAGAGATACTAGTTGAGCTACAGCCACCTGGATGTCTAAGGTGGATCTTTTTATGCTCCTAGTAAAGGCCAATGGACTTATGCCATATGTTAAAGGTTCCTAGGCCTTATAGGCCGCCTTTTCTCAACATATGGTGTATGTTGATGTGTTTGCTGATCCGAGGATCTCTTCACACGCCGTTGGCCACGGGTCCGGATGGTACTTAACCTCCTTCGTGTCGGTTAGTATCCTTTCTGGTACTTAAGAACACTGCCAGGAGCTGATGCCATGCATTTGTCAAGGTGACAGGCCTCTCTAGGCCTTCTTTGACGAAGTATTGGCGTATGTGGTACTCCTCTAGTTGATAGAGTAAAAGGTGCTTTTACCGAGTACACTGCTCGTTGGCTCGTGTTGGGTAGTATGTGCAAACGGACAAAGTGTTCTGTCTGCTTCAGAACAGAGCAGATGTTTGGGGTGGCTCCTCTGGGCCACCTTCTGAATATTCTGCTAGTTCATATCCATTTGTCATGCTGTAGGCCCCTCTTTGGCCTCCATGAGTATTTGCCCATTGCCTGGTCTACCTGTTAGGTGAGCTTTGTACTTCCCTTTGGGTTGCGTACATAATAGTGCTTAGCTCCCTAAGCTGATTATGGTGGTTGGCCTTTTCCAGGCCTCCCACTGGGTTTCAGCCTATAGGCTGGTTTGTGCTTCCCTGAAGGATCAGGTTTTAGCGCACAGCCTCCTTAGTGCGTTAATCAGGCACTAAGTAGATCCTAGACGAGCGGAATACACTCCCCTCGATATGAGGGTTCATAGCACTCAAGCTGAGTTCTGCTCTCCGGGATGCCCGTCTCTACGCACGAGTTGGGGTGCTCCTGCCTTTCTGCAGTCACTCTTACCCGCTCCCTTCAGTGGAGGCTGCGTCTTGGAGATTCTGTGTTCAGACAGGGATGGCTTCACACCTGGCACGTCTTATGATAAGACCAGGTCAGCTTCCCTGGTGGCATTGAGGGTGACGCTGTCCCCTCTAGTGGCTGGGCGGGGTCCCTTTCTTTGGCTCCCTGCCCTCATTCCCTAGAAGAGACCACTCTGTCTCCGGAAGTGTGGATCTCAGAAGCTCTTAGCGGCCTTATTATGTCTAGCTTGAGCTAGATGGCCTTAGGGAATGCTGTCACTGACAGTCAGGTGTGGCCCGAAGGGGGAGTTGCTATAGTTCTTGTAGACTGTTTTGAGCCTTGTCTCAGCCATTTTTGATTGGCATGCACTCCCCTAAGCATGGCGGCGTGGGTATATCGTTCCCCATAGCGCGATTCAGCGCAGAGTGGAGTTCCCTTTCGAAAGGGAACGTCTCAGGTTACGTATGTAACCATAGTTCCCTGAGAACAGGGAACGAGACTCTGCGCTTCCCTGCCATGCTTTGGGGTGCCTGCGGGACAGTCCCTCAAAGACGATAAATACTGACTGCTTCCGTAGGCGCGCCTTTATACTTCCGGGTCGCGCCATGTGACTGATATTTGAATTGACATTTGATATTCAACAGTATTCTTGACATTTAATCAACAGTGCTTCTGATCTGCCTGAATTGACACTATTCTTTAAGAGCTGCTGTGCAGCCAAAATTATGTACCAGTTATCAATGTAAAGCTGCTTTGACACAATCTACATTGTAAAAAGCGCTATATAAATAAAGGTGACTTGACTTGACTTGACTGTCGCTGGCCAATAGGATTGGAGTTTTTTGGTAGTAAGGTTTCGAAACACCGGGTCACGTGATGTTCCCCATAGCGCGATTCAGCGCAGAGTCTCGTTCCCTGTTCTCAGGGAACTATGGTTACATACGTAACCTGAGACGTTCTCCTTAGACCATGTACGTAGGGTGCCATCTTGAGTCACTCTCCCTACCAACAATGCTGTAGAAAGATTTGAAGAAGCTCTGACGTTAATCGAATGCTTGGTCTAGAACAGTGGTTCCCAACCACGTTCCTGGAGTGCTCCCAACATTGGACATTTTGCATGTCTCCTTTGTCTGACACACCCATTTCAGGTCTTGGAGTCTCAACTAATGAGCTGATGATCTGAATCAGGTGATCTCCTGGGAACCCCTGGTCTAGATACTTTATTTAAAGGGGCCGCAAAGCAAACAAGCATGTTGATCGGTATTTGTGCAGACTGACTAAAAGTAGGGAATAAGTTAACCTCATGAAATCTTTCAAATGTGAAAGTAAGAAATTGATTGATGGAAAGAAATTATAGTTAAATGTTTGCTAACTAAATAAACCAATTAAAAACCATTTGTGTGGTGTGGCTTTTGTGTTCATGGTTAAGTGCTAGTCTAATTTCAACATGCAGTTAGGAGATGTTTATTAGCCTTGGTCTTTAATTAACATTATTAATTTTTGTGCAGCCTACATTACAATAGGCTAACAATAGGCTAACTACAATAGGTTTAGCCTTAATGGAACGGGTCAAAACGGTGTTGTTTTGAGCAAATTAATTGCATTCCCGCTGAAAAACAAGCGTTCTGGCTATAAATGGTATAAATGTTGCCTATAAATGGTATTGCGTGCCTTCTTATCAAATTCGTTGTTGCATTTGGTGTGGCATTGCTCTACCTGCGGAGATCGGACATCTAGAGATCGGTGTGGGTGCGAATATGTTTTTTTTGTGTTTTTTTTCCCCTTTAGGCCTATGTTTTAATTAGAGTTGAAAATTTGTTTTGTATTTTCAATGGGTTGGAAATTGGTTTCATTGGTTGTATTGGCTATTTGCCAGTTGGTAGTTGTGGATGAAGTATTAAGATCCTTTACTTAAAAAAGTACTAATACCACACTGAAAAAATACTCTGATACAAGTAAAACTCCTGCACTGAAAATGTTACTTGAGTAAAAGTATGTGAGTAGGCTATAATCAGGAAAATTGACTTAGGCCTAAAGGATTAAAAGTGAACTGTGACTATTATATTATATATCATTAGTTTATTATTACTCATGCATTAATGTAAAAGCAGGATTTATCAACCTGTCCTCCATTTTGCTTGGGAACTAATGTTTGGTCAAAAACAAAGTTTACACGACTGAGTTCTCTGGAATCCTCTAGGGTTCTCTACATTCCGTTTGGTTGCCGCCGAGCCGCGTCATAGCTCATTACCATAAAGTTGACCTGACTTCAACTCTCCTCGACGCCCACACCGTCCAAGACTCGCTGCTGGCTCACACTGAAAATTAATGACTTCCTGTCACATTGACGCTTGGTATAAATGCACAGAAACACAACAGCATATCTCTTAAACGTCGCACTCAGCTGTTACAGTCGCGCTGAACACGCAAAATCTTGATCTCTGCATGCAGCGCAAAAACAGTCAGTTATTTGAAACTCATTTAAAGGTGTAAATAAAATAATATTGTGACAATCAAAATTATTTAACATTTAAAAATAGTTTTCGTGATTTGTCCTATAGTCGGCCTGTACCATATTTCTGACCCACACAGCAAATTAGTGAAAGTGAAAGTGAAAGTGAAGTGACATGTGGCCAAGTACGGTGACCCATACTCGGAATTTGTGCTCTGCATTTAACCCATCCAAGTGCACACACACAGCAGTGAACACACACCCGGAGCAGTGGGCAGCCATTGCTGCGGCGCCCGGGGAGCAGTTGGGGGTACGGTGCCTTGCTCAAGGGTCTCACCTCAGTCGTGGTATTGAGGGTGGAGAGAGCGCTGGATATTCACTCCCCTCACCAACAATCCCTGCCGGACCTGAGACTCGAACCCATGACCTTTGGGTTACAAGTCCGACTCTCTATCCATTAGGCCACGACTGCCCCTCAAAATTACTGTCTTAGGCTAAAATCTCCACAAAATCTCCACAATAAAATTTTTAAAATGCATCATAAACAGATCACAGCAGTAGATTATTATATGATTATTAGGCTACATGACTTAGGGCCAGATTTAGTAACAGCTTGCGCCAGTGTAAACCCTCTTTTGCTTAAAAAAAACCAAAAAAAACTACTGTCAAGATTTACTAAAGACACGCAGTGAGAAATAGCTGAAGAGGCATGGTTAATGGACACGGTTATTTTTGCGGCTGAACTTATATGCATTTGTAGGAGTATCTCTTTCAGATGCAAAATTTATGGGAGGAGAGTATTTAAACGAATCGTGCATCAAATTGAGCCCGAGTCCGACGATGAAACGTGTAAAGTAGTCGATCAACCAGAAACTGATTCGCTTTCACGACTGGAGTAGGACGTTTCTCCATGGTAAGTGTCACCTTAGTTTGCGTTATTTATAAGATGTGATAGCAGCGTCACATTACTTTATGTTGGTGCACCTGTGGGAACTGTAGGCTATCAGAATGCCAAGCGAAGCTGAAAACCTCTAACATAAGATAAACATTTAGGCCAGATGTGTACACAGACTTTTTCACCATAACTATTAACAAAGTAAAAAATGGCTAGGCCTATATCAGTGTTTGACATTACAATGGGTGTTTACGATTTACAGAGAGAATACTTAAACTAGTTAGCGCGGACTAGCATCTTAACATCCTACAATACAAATGGAGCTCCACTCTACTGTAATAATACAGCCTGGTCTCATTGTTAATACGTAGGTATTATTACGTAACTTTCAAAGACACAAAACATACATTTTTGTACGTATAGAAAGGTGATGAAACGTACAATATTGACGTATTTATAGCACTAAAACTTAAAAATACTTAAGTTTTTACAGTGAAAAAACATAAAATATATGTATAATTTCCCTTTTATCGTTTTGTAGATAAATGTAAGACCCCATCCCGAACCTAAACATACCCATTTTATACAGAATGTTAAAAGAATAAAACATAATGGACAGAAATGTGTAGGGAAATTACCATAAACGCCATTATGGGGTTAAAATACTAACTGGACCATAGAATCCTTCATCATCGCGTAAACGATTGGCCCTCTGGCTTGTCAATCACTGCCATTACGTTCCTTGTGAGAGACGTGCGTGGATTGGCCCTCTGGCTTGTCAATCACTGCCATGACGTTCCTTGTGAGACCCTTGAGCTCCAGTAACTTTCCACACTCCACAGGTGCCGCATGCAATGTTTTTGTCAGGAGACAGGAGTAACAACTGCAGATTATGAGTTACCTGCGGTGAGTCCGACATAATGAATCCACTAAGTGTGTGCGCGGCTTTAAGTCGCGCACACACTTAACGATTGTAAGGCCAAATTGGTAAATTGATACTTATGACTGATCGCGCTCAAACGCGTCCAGTCAGAGCCAGTTGCGTTCAGTCTGCGATTACAGTCGGTGTTCAAATTCCATATGAAAGTATATAAATCTGCTTCAGGAGCAGGAAACAATCGCTGTATGTTGAGCATAGTCTTAGAATGTTTTAGCTAGTCGTTAAATGTGTGCCCGGCTTAATAACACAGCGAATGCTGGTGGTAAACACTCGTGTTCCAATACTCGTGCACGAGTTTTGGGAGGCGTTCACTCGAAATGAGCTGTGAAGGAGGGGGGTTGTTCTTACGCATGCGCTCATTTCAAAAACTCAGTCGATGAAAAGATCCTCTGTACCACCTTTAATGTTGTCACGTGTCATGCGTCGTCACAACAGCGCGAAAATTTAAAGGGCCTGCTCTACCCAGCTTTCATCAGCAATGTTTTTATTAATGTTTACCGCTTTCATCTGTGTTTTAATGTCGATTCAATCAACAGCTCAAAGGAGGCGTCGGTCAGCTGCTCGCAGATCACGCTTTCTTCAACAGCTTGTTAAATATGTCAAAGTATAATCACCTATTTAGCTAGGAAATTTTACCTCAGAATAAAAATACATCTGTGAATATCGCTAGATAAGACCCTTATTTCTCATCTGGTATCGTTTAAAGCTCTTGAAGCTGCACTGAAACTGCAGTTTGGACCTTCAATCTGTTGGTAGCCATTGAAATGCACTATAAGGAGAAAAATCCTGGAATGTTTTCCTCAAAAACCTTCATTTCTTTTCGACTGACGAAAGAAAGACATGAACATCTTGGATGACATGGTAGTGAGTAAATTTATCAGGAAAAGTGTATTTAAAAGTGAACTAATCCTTTAACAATGAACAAGTGTATTTAAAGCGGATGTAACGTTATCTCGACCTGTTCGTTAGCTTGATGTGCTGTCAGTAATAATGATTAAACAACTTTTTACAGCCGACTCTTAATCTTCTCATTACATTGTTTAAACTTTCAATAAGTCAGCCGTTTACTTTCATTATGTTAAACAAGTGCAATTTAACCACAATAAACACAGTTTTTCCCTGAGGTACTTAAGGACTTGAATGAGCTGCATATCGCCGCTTTCCGCCATTTTCGAATATGAAGAATCCTCTCCTGTGGATAGCGCAGCGTCCATCGAATGCCTACTACAGAATTTGGGCGGAAGCAGTAGGTCATCCGGGTACTTCTCGCCTACTGTTTTTCGAATATTATGAATTCGGACATACTACTCGCCTCGCATACTGTTTTTCGCATACTATATAGTAGGGAAGTATGCGATTTCGGACGCAGTCAATGTCTTGCGAATTGATAGCTGTCATTCAGCAATAGGCGAGCGGTGTACGCAGTAGACCAATCACAAATAATTGGGCCATCTGACCAATCAGAGCAATGTAGGCTCACGGAAAGGAGGGGTTTAGAAAGACTGATTCATTGAACTGCTTCAAACTAATCGTTTACCAATCTTTGGTGAACTGAGGTGAAATTAAATGTATATTATGAGAAAACAAAAGTGTTTTTTGACCTTGTATGCATGTAAACCTGTTGTAGGAGACTCCCAAAACAATATTAGGAGTACATAATAGGGGCACTTTAAAGTTTCATAGTGTAGACTTGTTGACATTATGTAATCCTCCTAAACGAGTTTGCAGCACAAGTCATGAACAGAAATGTTATTTCATATTAAAGGTGCAATATGTAAAATTTTTGCAGTAAAATATCCAAAAACCAATTTACCAAAAAAACAAAAAACAAATTTTAATTGCATGCCATTTATCAACACAAGCCATCCAGCATTTAATATGATATTCTAAATTCGATCTAGCTTACTGCAGTGTGTCAAACAAGTGTGTCGCAGCAGCTGCCAAGCGAACGCACAGAATAACGTTATAACATCATTTTCAACACTCTCAAATGTATCTAATATGTTAAACAGAGCTGCGTTACCTCAAACTCATGACCGGAAAAGCGGAAGCGGCACCTGCGACTGTGGCATAATAAAAGTTCCGCTGCTCGTGGCGTGTTGCGCAGTAGCTCCAGCGGCCTCATTCAGCTCCCACAACACTCGGTCCTGCTCTGCTTCATATTACAATAATGTAAATAATCGCATCCATGAACATGATTTCTTCCTGAGTCCTAACTTCCTGACTTCCTGAGTTCTTTTGCACCAGTTTTAACCCTTTCGCACGTAAGTTTTAAATAATCTGGCTGACCCCCCAGTGTGAGTTTTTTAAAGCGACCGTTATTTAGAACATATCGCTTTATGGTTTCTATGGTGACGCGTCATTGCTTCTTACGTGACACACCGCAGCGCTGTATGACTGATGATCTGCTTTTATTTAATTTTTCCTTTTTTATTCAAAATATTCACAAATTTGTTAACTATAGCATGAAGTATCTAATGTTCCGATTGCCAAATATGTGCAAGTGGATGTGTTTTGCTGTTTAAACACCTTTATAACGATCATGTTAGTTGAGCCATATGCGCGATGGGCGCCGCCATGTTAGTTTGCGCCTCACAGAGAATCGGATCTGTTGGATTTATGTGAATTCATCCACTTCTCCCGAAATACATGAAACTAAGTGAGTCGGTGAACTGGGGAAGAATAGAGTAAGCTTTAAAGTTACTTTCACAATGTGTATCTGATATGAATAAAACGTGTCATCTAATTATAATGGAAAGGGTTGTTATTTCCGCTTCTATAGACATCATTGTGTATTTTACAAACTCTAAATATATTGTTTTGTTAGTACTCATGTGTATTTAAATGTCTGAAACCTAAAATAAACATTATGCAGTTGAAAACACTGCATATATGTAATATATGAAAAGCGCTGCGCGCGTCTGTCTCTGGTTTAGCGCCAGCCAAAGCGGGCACACACATTTGAATTTGGCAGTTGATCGTGTGATGCGCTGAACGTCCTAATCACACCGGTGTGATCGTATGCTCCTGGGACCAGCCAAGACTGATCACACCGGTGTGATCGTACGTGTTAAAGGGTTAAAGTGAAGACCACGTCCCAAGATTCCACGCTCAAACCTGCCGTCATCAAGCTACGCCTTTGTTTTGGATAGGCCTCTAGCGGACAGAAATCTTACATATTGCACTTTTAAGTAGATGAGTAAACTGCATTTAATAAATTTGACTAAAAACATGTATTGATATGACAATTGAATACAACAGATAATGCCACGATTTTAATATTAATACATGGGAACACACATTCACACTTGGATATGTAAATGATTTACGTTTTATTGCTGTTAATACATAAATATTTTTACGTTTTAGTGCTATAAATACGTCAATATTGTACGTTTTTCTGTGTATGAAAACGTAAGTAAATGTACATGTGGTAGAACCACACTTTACGTAAAAAAAAATACACACGTATTCTCATGAGATCGCGATGAATAATATAAATACAGAGGAAAAAAACAGTTTGTTTTACAGTTATGTAAGCGATCCTGGCCCACAGCTATGTTGTAAAGTCCCACATTATCCGAGCACAAACGTAAATAACAGATAATGCATTACACTTTGTAAGGGTAATTCCTGGTATGCGGTAACAGTTTGGCTTCATAAGTGTTGGAAAAAAAGGTACATGATTTGCATGTTTTTAGCATTCTGCCAAAATAGTGACATGTTTATTTATTAGGAAGCTCAGGGACTCAAAATAATAATAATTATAGGTAGATTGTTCAGACACTGGCCATGAAAATATTCCACCCTGTTAGGGACATATACATAGTCATCACAACATGTTAATAATGTAAATGTTAAACAATAATGAGCTTTTCTTGCATAGTATATGTCCCTTTTGCCATCTTAGTATTTTTTATTCTTGAAACAATAACAAAACAATTATTGATGAATAGAATATGTCTTGATTATTAAGAACAGGAACTTTTTTGTGCCCATTTTTGCCAATAGGATGGCAAATAATATTTTTATTTTGCTCAAAAACATATATATGTTGTTAGTGCTCCTCACCTCACAAAATAAGACAAAAATATGCCAAATATTTAACGTTGCTGTCAAATTATTATTTAAAATTAATTGTCTAACAGGGTGGAAAGGAGCATAACAGGGTGGAAAGTAGCATAACAGGGTGGAACACCAGTGTTAACAGGTTCTAACAGTGGATGAGTTTTCCGTCATTGTTCTGCATGGTTTGCCATCTTTAATGTGTGGAACTGCACCTATATAATATTGTTTCAAAACAATAAAAAAATAAAATAAAAAAATCCAGATTTCCTTTGGGAGAGGGACAAAAAAAAATAGCTATGTGGTTTCTTATCACAATCAATCATGGTGGCAAAACAATTCTCTGCTCAGATGGCTAGAGAATGCCTTTTTTTGAATAACAACAGTATATTTTAAATACTTGTTTAATTGCATCTTTTTTTATAAATGAAGGCCAGTATCACTTATACTAATACTGGTTCTGATGTTTCTATGAAAATAATGAAATTTATATTTTTTACATTATATACATTCACATTACAGTATAACTGTGATCAATTTAAACATTTATTAGACTTGAAAAATAACCTTTAAGTTAAGAAATTTTTTTCTAAACAGTGCCAAATTAGGGTCTTTGGCTTGTAACAATAGTAAAATCCTTTTTGGTGCTGAATAGAGCCCCTTTTTATAAGGTTCCAAAAAGAACTGTGCAGTTTATTTTCATTATTCAGTATCTTTATATTATCATTAATTTGAATGTTAAAATTTTAAGAAATAAATAATTTATATAATATATACATATGTATAGAATTTGCTATATATATTAAATGCTATTTATTCTATTAGAATTTCCACCCTGTTAGTTTCACATTCCACCCTGTTAGATTTCACCCTGTTAGGTTTATAAGTTAGCCATAGCTCTTTGAGTGATTAACATTAAGCTAGCTAACCTTCTACAGATAAACAGAACTTTTATAACTATGTCAGATTTGTTTTCACATTTTTTTGATAGGACAAACATTATCCATAATGTAGCCTAACAGGGTGGAACTTTAAGGGTGGGACAAGTAGGATAACATTTCAAAAACTAAAAAAAGTTAGGAGTGAGAGTGGAAGCTAACCTCAGCTTGTACAGTTGAATTCCAGCAGGAAAAAGAAATGATGTCACTTCTTGAAAATGGTCTCAATGAAATTGCAGTCGGTTTTGGAAGGCGAGAAACTACATACTAACAGGATGGAAGATGACTTCAGGGACACGGTAATTGAGGAAAAGTAAAAAAAAAAAAACTATATTTTCACATGATTTATATGTATGATTAGAGGCAGTTTAGCCTAGTCTATAGCATAATTTAAAAATATTTTGAGGTTATCATCATTTCATGGTTTATATTTCTTGTGAAAGTTGATTACTTTGCACTGAGGACATGATAAAATTGAATGCATACATCAATAAAAAGGTGTGTAAAATACAAAATAGTTTTTAAAAAATCTATTATCTCTGTTTAAGTGATAAAGAAGACCTAAATATACAATTTAAGCCATTTCTTAAAAACATGTGACTCATTTTATAAATAATATGAGTAAATAAATCATTGAGACAGTAAAAGTCACTGCATAACAGGAATGACCCGTAAACAAAAGACGTCTTTTAATAAAATTATTTATATATTTCATGGAGTGGCCATGATTAGCCTACCTGCAGTGTAAATGCAGCCATATTGTCTAAAAATGTGTTGATGAATGCAACTTGTCTGTCGTCTGTCGTATTACTTGGAGTGGTCAAGGATAGAGCACGTCTCTGTAAATCCGGTTAGCGTCTGGTTTAAGATGGGCTTTTGTGGGCAGTAAATAATGGCTCAAACAAGAAATAAATTGATGAGCGCAAATTTTATGCTGCATTCCAGATGAGGTTGGACGTGGGAATATCCCAATTTCAGACCTCAGTGCATTCCAGTCACTCATATTAACGTGCTTTAAAGTGCCCCTATTATGGATGTAGTGTGTAACATCTCTCAAAAGTAAGAGTCGACTCTGAGTCAATTAAACGAGTCGTTTGTAAAATGAGCGTTGTTTGTAAAAAGCCTTTTCGTTGTACTGACAACTAATGACAGAGCAATAGAGAAATAGCGATGGATTCTTAATTTGTGATGGTGTGCCAAACTATAACATGCACTCTGATTCTTTCCATATGTTTTTTATTTATGTTTTAGGTAGGGATGCACCGATACAATTTTTTAAGGACTGAGTATGAGTACCGATACTTTTTTCTAGTACTCGCCGATACCGATGCCTATACATTTATTAATTTCTCTCTGTCTTTTTTTTTTTTTGGTGATGTTGCAGTTTTCTAAGCACAACACAGTGAGACTAATGAATGTAGGACAGCTTCTTTATTATTACTCCAATGAAAAAAGTAATAATTTTTATGTGCTTTTCACAAACTTAAAGAACAAAAACGTCTCAGGTTACGTATGTAACCATAGTTCCCTGAGAACAGGGAACGAGACTCTGCGCT
>RJVU01054598.1:656221-681169 GCA_003731715.1 Anabarilius grahami
AAAACAATAAAAGACCTGAAATATTTCAGTTGGTGTGCAATGAATCTAAAATATATGAAAGTTTAATTTTTATCATTACATTATGGAAAATAATGAACTTTATAACAATATGCTAATTTTTTGAGAAGGACCTGTATTTCCACACCTCTGAGGCTGACATTGTCTCTGCTGCTGCTGTCAGTGTCTCTGTGCACGGAAAATTCTGTCAGTTACGTCACGTGAGGTATCGGTCTTTGGTATCTGGGGTATTTTTACGAGTACGAGTACAAATACATGAGCTTGGTATTGGGCCGATACCGATCCCTAGTTTTAGGGATTGAATTCAAATCAAATATTAATATTACTGCACAAACTTCTTCTGAATAGGATGTCTACAGGACGTCTCCAGGACGATACTAGCTGACCGGGATGCCATGGTGGATCTGGTAGCTTGGGAAGCCATGGAGGTGCCTCCCACTCGGGAGGCCATGGTGATGCAGGCCACTCTTAGGATGTTTAGCTCCATAGAGGAATATGTGGAGGAATTCCTTGAGCTTTCCTACCTGAGGGCCTGGAACGAGGAAACTTTAAAGAACATCTTTTGGATTGGGCTGGATGATTATCTGTACCAACAGGTCCCAGCGGCAACAATTCCATGTTCTCTTTCCCAGTATCTTGACTATGTGCTGTGGTTGAGTGGTTTTTCCCTCACAGTTGGTGAGGTTGATGATAACACCACCGCCACTCAACCACAGTCAAGATGTCGCAAGATGGCCGCCGCCACTTCAGAGCCTCGTCGCAAGATGGCCGCCGCCACTTCAGAGCCTCGTCGCAAGATGGCCACAGCCACTTCAGAGCCTCGTCGCAAGATGGCCGCCGCCACGCATGAGCCCTCAATCAAGAAGGCCGCCGTCACACCTGAGCCCTCAGTCAAGATGGTCGCCGCCACGCATGAGCCCTCTGTGAAAATGGCCGCTGCCACAGTCCTGGATCTCTTTTTCATCCAGGATTCTGTCCCCAACCTCAGTCTGGTGTTGACTCCCATCCGTATCCCGAGTCCAGAGGCGACTCTTTCCTGCGTTCTGAGTCCAGAAGCGACTCTCTCTCCTGCGTCCCGAGTCCCGAGGCGACTCTCTCCTGCATCCCGAGTCCTGAGGCAACTCTCTCCTGCATCCCGAGTCCTATGACGGCTCCAGCTCCTAGCCCAGAGGACCTCTTCCTGCCTATTATGGCATTAGCCATTATGTGTGTCTGGGCAACACACACCTCGACACTAGTCCCCGAGTCAGCTCCAGACTCCGCTCCAGCCCTCGAGCCTGCTCCAGGCTCCATTCCAGCCCACCAGCCCATTCAAGAGTCTCTTTTAGTCAAAACACCCAGAGTCTTGCCCAAGTATTTTTTTTTGGTGGGGGGGCTATCCGTCCCCGACCTTGGTGGCCAAGCCTGGGGTCTGGGCCAAGGCAACGGTACCCGAAGAACCTGAACCCCCATGGCCTCCCGAACGGCCAGCACAACCGTGGCCTCCCGAACAGCCAGCACCGCTGCCTCCCGAACAGCCAGCACTACCGTGGCCTCCCGAGCTGCCCGTGCCTCCATGACCTCAAGAGTGGCCTGCATCACCATGGCCTCCCGAGTGGCCAGCACCTCCATGGTTTCCCAAGCTACCAAATCCACCATGGCACCCCGGTCAGCTAGTATCGTCCTGGAGACGATCTGCCCCGTATCACCTGGATCACCCGTCACGTCCCCAGGACGCCCACCCTGGATCACCTGGAAAAGATACAAGGACTGCATCAGTCACAGATAAGCTGAACCAAGAATTTCCTTATCCAAACCCACTTACCTGGACTACTTTCTCTGCCAAGTGATTGGTTCTGCTACATTCAATAAACCTGCTGGTGTTTACATCACTTACCCCTGTGTTCCTCGTCTATCCGCTGACAAACTGGCGAGTGTAAACTTTATTTTTTAAAATTTAGTGTTAAAAACTTAAAATTTGTTTCTGGGTCAAAGCAACTCAAAAATGAAAATGTTGAGTTCACAATGTAGCCTAATATGCCTAATTTGCTTTTAATAATTTTATATCTTATTTTACATAAAACTATTACGTTTTGTGTTCAAATTTATTATATTGAAAGATAATCATTATATTGTAAAAACATTTTTTACTTGTGTGTTGTGTATTACTTTATGAACTGTGATTACATTATAAGTTGCCAAGTGTTTTCATAATGTAATAAATTTCTCATACAATAATCTATCACATTTTGAGAAAATTATTACATTATGGACATTTTATTACATTAATAATGTAATACTTTGTACATTGTGTGCAGTTATTACATTATGAGTTGCTACAAGGCATACGATTAATAATGAATGTGCACATATTGTGAATGAACTTGTGAATGAATAGACTTAGCTTCCCTGGTAGCCTCAGTAAATTCACTGTTGTACAAATTGACATGGTTTACTTTCTTCACTGATAAAGACAAAAATAAAAAGACTGTTTCAATCAAAGCTCAGCTTTAGGAAGGGAAGAGATAAGGAGACAAAGAGAAAAAGAGTGAGAGAAGGGGATGGAGATGTGAGAGGAAGAGCAGGAATTTCCCACTATGCCCAGGAAGGGATTCTTACAATATATTTCTAATTACTCCAGATATATGTTCTCTATCATATCGAGACTATCTCTCCGTTACATATTCCATATGTATGTAAATTTGTTTCTCCATATTTGGTGACGTGGATACTCTTTAAGACAATCCGGCTGTGCCGGTCATGCCCTAATTAGTGCCCTATAAAACACTCATAGTGGCGTGCATTCATTGCTTCTTTGATCTCCACTGTGGTGCAGGATGTGGAAGCTCTATACTTGGTTCAACATTTAATCCACTTACTGTAAGGTTGGGCATCTGTCTTCGGGCAGCCCCCCGGGATTGCTGTTGTAAGTTTCTCATTACATTGATTATAGTGCTCCGGGAGGCGTATTGCACATGGTGGCGGAAGCTAACGCGCCTAGGAGCAGCCTGGTGTTCTTACTGTCCATAGTAAGACCTCAGCGAACTTCTGTCATCTGTTCTCAGTCTGGTGTTCTGCGAAGTGGCTAATCCAGTCAGTTGCGGTGTGTAAACATTCACAGAGTTTCCCGGGTGACATCAGAGCAACGCGTGTTTGAGCCCAGCTCGTCACTTCCGGGTACAGTCAAGAAATCGCAGGTTCGAATCCCGGCGAAAAAAAAACAAAAAAAAAATGGCAAGCAGCACTCATATCTGCAGGATGTGTGCTGTTGCTCTGCCTGTTGAAGATGGGCATGATACATATATTGCATGTCTGGGATATGATCATGCATTTAAGGCTCGTGAGGATCCCTCAACATGCATGGACTGTTTTATTATGCCCTTGCGTACAAGAGAGGCTCGTTTGCATTTCTTTGGAACCAAACAGCCGCAATCTCCTCAAGCTAAACATATGAGAAGTGACCCTCCCAGTGAGGGCTCGTCTCAGACAAGTTCTCAGATGGGAGATCTTTTCCCCTCTGAGGCAGCAGAAGATGATGATGTGGATGTGCTTAATCTGTTCCCCTCAGATGAGGAGGATGATTTTGTGGAGGAGAGACCAGCTGAACCGGATTCAGCAGTAGCAGAAACATCTATGGCTGC
The DNA here is from genome assembly GCA_003731715.1 of Anabarilius grahami. Classification (NCBI taxonomy): domain Eukaryota; kingdom Metazoa; phylum Chordata; class Actinopteri; order Cypriniformes; family Xenocyprididae; genus Anabarilius; species Anabarilius grahami. The sequence goes on from RJVU01054598.1 coordinate 659,860, forward strand.
TAGATTAAAGGATATAATTGGTAGAGCAGCCAAAGCGTTAGATATCCTTATGCCAGTGAATCTGTCCAACCCTCTCTCAAGATTTGAAGAGGAGGCGGAGGCTTTTATATCACCTTCCAACAAATTGGTTTTGGGTAAGGTTGGCGGTCTCAGTAAAAACTGCAGAATAATGGATGGTTTGTTATCTAAAATGCATAAAGCCATGGCAGTTCAGACTAAATTAGCGAACACAGGTGCTATTCTTTCATTATATCTGCGAGAGCTGAGTCGGAAGGCTCAAGATGAGGAGGATTTGTCGACTGGATTGGATGAAATTAAGCAAGTCTCTTCTGTGATGGCTGTAATTATGAAGGAACAGGCAGAGGCAGCAGGAAAATCCATGTCAGCTTTTTGGGTGGCAAGGCGTCACTTGTGGCTGTCACAATCAAGACTCCAGCAGGAGGATCGTGATTGTCTCTCTAGACTGCCCGTCGAGCCTTCGGCCATGTTCGGACCAGATGCTCTCCGTATGCTACAGCAGACCCAGTAAGCCCACCGTTATGCTAAGGAGTTTTCGAGCACACTTGGTCAGCGTAGAAGCTTCAGACCAAAACAGACTCAGCCTAGGGATTCCCCAGATCAGTCTCAGTGGGGTCCCAGGGATCTGAGGTCTCAGCTGGAGGCATCTCGAAGGGGAAGGGCTCAACATTATAAGAAGAGAGATGGTGGAAGGGGCCAGTGGCGCCCACCGCCTCGCTCCTGACGGTGTACTGGCCTCAGGCTGCCCCAGCTCCCCATCAGCGAGGGTCGCCGCATGGGCAGCCCTGAAACCAAGCCCCTGGGTTTTTTCGACTATGACTCAGGGGTACCGGTTGCAATTTTCCAGTGACAAGAAAATTCCAGTACCTCCTGTGACAAGAATTCCTCCACGGCCATCAGTCATAAACCCTTAACACAGAGAGATTCTGTGGGCAGAGATAATTGGTCTCATCACAAAAGGGGCCATCAGGGAGGTGGAAACAAGCGACCATCAAACCGGGTTTTTCTCTCATTATTTCCTCATACCCAAACGAGATGGGGGTCTACACCCAATCTTGGACCTCAGGGGTCTAAACAAGTATCTTCGACCTCTGAAATGCAAAATGCTCACAGTTCCAAGGGTACGGTGAGCAATAAACAAAGGTGATTGGTTTGCAACTTTAGACCTCAAAGACGCCTATTTTCAGATACCAATCTGGAAAGGTCATTGGCGGTTTCTGAGGTTCCGGTTCAGAGACAGGACCTACGAGTTCAGAGTCCTTCCTTTCGGCATTGCCTTGGCCCCCCGGACATTCACAAGGTGTATGGATGCCGTCCTGGCACCTCTTCGTCGTCTAGTTATCAGGGTTCTGAACTATCTAGACGATTGGTTGGTTTGTGCCCAGACACAACTGCAGGCAGCATATGTCTGTCCTTGTAAATCATATCCAAAGCTTGGGTCTTTGCATAAATATGCAGAAGAGCAAGCTGGAGCCATCACAGGTCACACAGTTTTTGGGGCTGATTTTAGACTCCAGGAAAACAATTGTGACTTTAACCTTAGAAAGACAACAGACAATAAAAGAGTGCATCTCTCAATTCCGAGTAGGAAGGAGAGTTACCTGGGGATTGTGTCTTCGCCTAATGGGTCTTATGGCTGCCACAGTACAGGTAGTGCCACTTGGTCTTCTACATATGCGTCCTGTACAGCGATGCCTTTTCCGACTAGGGTTTCCAGGGAATTGACACATTGTCCCCTGTTCTTCTCATTGGGGAGGGACAATCCCCCTCTCGGAATAGATGCCCTGGCACATCAGTGGCCCCAGGGCCAACTTTATGCATTTCCCCCATTCAGCCTTCTTCCACCACTTCTTCAGAGAATGAAGGGGAAGAAGGTGAGACTAATTCTGGTGGCACCGAATTGGCCTCAGATGATATGGTTCTCAGACATTCCACCCCTCCTTCATGGGACACCATGGGAACTCCCAATCAGGAGGGATTTACTATCTCAGGCCCAGGGCAAATTGTTCCACCCCTTCCATCAGGGTCTCAAGCTTTGGGCGTGGCCCTGAGAGGGCTGGGTTAGTTGCTATGGGATTATCAGATAGAGTGGTTAAGACACTGGAAGAAGCTTGTGCTCCCTCTACAAGAGCAGCCTATTCATATAGGTGGGGTATGTTTCAATCCTGGTGCGAGGGGCACAATATAAATCTTTCCACATCTACAGCCCGTGATATCCTACAGTTTCTGCAGGAACAGTTGGATACAGGCAAATCGGCTTCCACTCTCAGAGGTATCGTGGCTGCAATTAAGGCTGCTCGAGTGGGGAATTACAAACTATCAGAGAGCTGTGTTAGCCTAATTTCTCAATTCCTCAAAGGTGCGCTAAGATGTACAGCAAGCAGTTCTAGGCGTGTTGTAACTCAGTGGGATTTAGATCGAGTCCTAAGGGTACTTCAGCAACCCCCATTTGAGCCCCTTGAATCGGCGGACCTAAAATGGCTGTCCTTAAAGACTGCCTTTCTCCTGGCAATAACCTCTGCCAAAAGGATTGGGGAACTCCATGCGCTATCAGTGCATGGAAGCTGCTGTAGATTTATGCCAGAGGGTGCAGGAGTTATATTGCGACCCAACCCAGCTTTTCTGCCAAAAGTGCTGTCTGATCTACACCTGAACCAGTCCGTCGAACTTCACACACTCTGTCTCCCACAAGAACACGAGTAAACGGGAAGAAGGAAGTCACTAATTTGCCCAGTGAGGATGCTGTCTATATATTTACAGCGGACTAAGGCAATTAGACAAACGGATCAGATGTTTGTGTGTTTTAAACCAGAGTGTCAAGGCAAGCCACTATCGAAAGCAAGGCTTTCACATTGGGTTGTAGAAACAATCCAGAAGGCTTACAAGGAAACGGATGGACCGTCATTGCCAGGACTGAGGGCACACTCGACTCGAAGTGTTGCTACCTCATGGGCTTTGTGGCGGGGAGCCTCTTTGAAGGAAATCTGTGAGGCAGCCACCTGGTCTTCTCCATCCACTTTTACTAAGTTCTATAGACTGAATGTTGCAGCTAGCCCCTCCTTTGGGGAGTTGGTGCTGGGAGCAACTAGAAAGGAACATGCCATCTAAACGGGTTTTAAGGTCCAGATGAATAGTCATTGTGCATTCCCAAGGTCTCTGCCCTCCGTTCCTGAATAAGTCAGGGGAGGTGAGCCTCTGGTAGCATTGGCGCCTGGCTCAAGTTTGTAAATACGTAAATATTGTAAATAGTTCTTTGGTCGCTGCACCGTCCCTTCGCGGGGTGTCTTACAGAGTTTCCCATACATATGGAATATGTAATGGAGAGATAGTCTCGATACGATAGAGAACGTTCGGTTACGATGTAACCTTTGTTCTCTGAGTGAAGAGACTATCTCTCCATCTCAAGGCCGCTCTGGGACAAGTTCCGATCAAAGGATAGCAATGAATGCACGCCACTATGAGTGTTTTATAGGGCACTAATTAGGGCGTGACCGGCACAGCCGAATTTTCTTAAAGAGTATCCACGTCACCAAATATGGAGAATCAAATTCCCATACATATGGAATATGTAATGGAGAGATAGTCTCTTCACTCAGAGAACAAAGGTTACATCGTAACCGAACGTTCTTTGCTACTTACAGTGGAAAGTATAAGCTCAATTTAATAACAATTTGATTGAGCTCTATCATGATAGTGTAATGAATCGGGACTCAAGGTAAGATCCATTTGCAAGCTTTATTAAAAGTAAGAGCGTGGTCGTACAGGCAGGGTCAATCAGGAGCAAACAAGGACAGCAGGGGATAGGCAGAATCGTAGTCAAGGTGCAGGCAGTAGATCGAGGCAGGCAGAAAGCATTCACAGTCCAGGAAACAATACGCAGTCCAAGGGTATGCGGCAGAGAATCATAAACGGGAAAACAGACAAGGTCGAGAACAGACAGGCAGACAGGGAATAAACGCTCGGAATTGTAACATGAGTTAGCAAGACTTTGCGATGAGGTGGTGTGTGCGTGAGTCCTTTATAGTCCAAGTGATGTGCAAAGCTGTAGCTGTGAGCATGTGACTGGCTGGGAGGATGATGGGAATTGGAGTCCGGGAAGTGACAGGAACTGACGGTGATCGTGACAGATAGATATCTATGATATATCTATCATATCATCTATGATATGCCATTAGAAATGAAATGATATTTATGATATGCCAGTAGAAAAGGAAATAAGAACTATCCTTTGGCGAGACGTTTTCAGGTAACACACAACAGCAATCCAGATAGCCTCATAGTGGAAGCATTAGAAACAGCTGAATGTAAATATAAGGTGGAGACCGTTTAAATTTATTATCGCAATGAGAAACATTTTATATATCAATTGAAGGCAATGGTTTAGGTCCCTTTCTTTGAAACAGTTTATTCTTCATTTCTATGTGGTTAAATACCTTGTTTGTTTGTTTGTTTTTCTTGGTCTGTTGAGTATTTATCTTTTTTCCTATTGTGACACCATCTAGCAGTGTCCATGGAGACTAGCTTTAGATGTACTCCACCAAGTACAGTGGTTTTCAACCCTGGTCTTGGGGACTCGTTGATCTGCACATGTTGTATGTCTTTTGTCTGACACACTCAGTTCAGTTCATGGAGCTATCTGAGTCATTCCACGAAACTGGTACAATTTGAGTCCCTCTGACCTTTTTCAGTGTATTTTATCTATTGGGTCACCAAAATATATTTTTAAAAGCTTTTTGTATTAATTGAAATGTCTCCTTTAATAATGTTTACAAACATGACATACATTTTATTTTGATATTAGAAATTATTTAGTTTTTTTCAGTTGACACCACCTATTTTATCATGTCCCTCAAGACCTTCTATAAAAGTTTACTTGGGATATGAATAATAAAATGAGAAAAAAGTCATATACTTATGATATCTGATACTTATGTGACATCATTAATAGGAAGTGACATCATAGAAGTCTTCTGAACAACATTGTGAGCAGACACAGGCAAGTTACCACCTTCTTTAATAATTATAACTAAATTATGTTGTGAAATTGTGTTTGTCAAGTTTAACAACTCAACCATGTTACATCAATAAAAGATAGAAAACTATTACTTGTGAAAATTATCTTTGTTATTTCAACATTATTCATGATTTCTTAATATCATGCATGTCATGTGCTCTCCATTTATTCACTAGATTTAGAACAGTGGCCAATTTGGGCAAAAAATCACAACCCCGCACCTACATTTTTGGTATTTTTTTTTTTTGTTAAGTTTCTGAAAAAGTAATTTAAAGTTAGTTGAATTCTGTCTGAAATGTTCAGATCAATCATAAGAATACTGATTTTAGTTCAAATTCTGAAGTTAAGCCTCTTAACAAAATTATGAAGTTGCTGTCACAAAAAGTGCCCATTTCAGGCTTTAGTATAGCAAAAGTGTAAGATTTTATACAACTTTTATATTTGCAATTACTAAATTAGTGTGAGGGACATCTGATTAATATTTTTATCACAAATACATTTTATAATAATATTCAGAGAGCTCCCATAGTGTCCATAACTTAAAATAATGACCAATAGTAATAGGGATTTGATGCCTGAGATGGGAAAAAAAATTTTTCTGGAAGTTAAATATGTCATTAATGTTGTGGGGTGTTCAGAAAAGTAATACTTTTTGGTAAAAAATCTAAAAATGTGTTAGTCCAAATCGTACCGGTTTCGTGGAATGACTCATTTACTAACAAGCTGATGATCCAAAAGTACAAAATGTGCAGAGCACGCACATTTTTCGCTGCTAGGGGTCGCTAAACTCTTCAAAACAATAACAAAGGCGTAGATTGATGACGCAGTGAATGAGTGTGGGCTCATAGAACTTGTCATCATTCTGATGGATCTAATAATGTTTGCTAAATAATGTTTATGGATGAGTGAATGCATTCATGTTTTTAACATGACTGTGGTATGAAGCAGGGCGTGGCCGAGAATCGCAGGCGCGATTGCTATAAGAGACAGATATCAGTGCCACACGCGAGTCCCAGGGGATAGAAAGGAATGAGGACAACTGCTCACAAAGCTGAAATACTACTAATACCGGTCAGTTTATTTGACGAATTAAAATTTGTGAGGTAACGCAGCACTGTTTCATTTGGTCTTGCGTTACACAATGAATAATGTTTGAATGAAAGAACAACAGCGTGCTTTAAGACGTTACGCAGCTGTTCCCATCTGTTGCAATGGTTACTATATGCAGTACTTGGAAACCAGGGATAACACAGATATTACGTCATTGACAGGCGACATATGACAAGGGAGGGACGGGCACATTAGGATAATGTAAGTACACAGATGAACGAAATATATAACTCTGTGCAAGTGGTTTTTGGATATTTTAATATAAAAATCTTACATATTGTGCCTTTAATTATCTTTGTGTGCTACTTCATTTGAGTTTGGTGTATCAAATTTGGCTGTTCTGGGTGAGAGCCCTTTTCTGAGGCATTGGTTGCATCCTCAAGGAGTCATGTGTTGTTGAAACAAGATGTATTTTAAAAGCTTATTATATAAATTAGCCAGTTGAAGAAATGCTTTTTAACAAGTGAAATCTGAAGTGTGCCTTGGACTTCAGCCAAATCAGCCAAAAACTGATCCTTGGGAACCACCACCTTTTTTTTTTTACACAACACAAACAAAAACACAAAAAAAGTGGTGTTTCCCAAGGATCAGTTTTTGTCTGATTAGTTTTCAATTCAAAATTCAAAACCTATGTTCCCCATGGCAAGGTCATCTGTTGCCATGATCTTTTTCAGGTTTCATAGTTAATCAAAGTTCCTTTGATCCCACTTTATATTAGGTGGCCTTAACTACTATGTACTTACATCAAAAAATAAGTACAATGTACTTTTTGAGTTCATATTGAATTGCAAAACACTTTTGCTGCTTTTGAGGTGGGATACGGGTAAGGTTAGGGACAGGTTTGGTGGTATGGGTAGGGGTAAGGTGTAAGGATGGGTCAACAGTGTAATTATAAATGTAATTACAGAAATTAATTACAGATGTAATTAAATGCAGGTGTTTTTAAAATATAAGTACAATGTAAAAACATGTATGTACTCAATAAGTGCATTGTATCAAATGATTAATTTAAATGTAAGTACATAGTAGTTAAGGCCACTTAATATAAAGTGGAACCGTTCCTTTTATAAATACGGTTAGCAGAATATTGTGTTATATTGATTGTTATATTGTATGCATATGTACACAAGACATTTTCCTACCTCGTCTCCTCCCTAAAATAACCATAAAGGGAGCTTACTGTAATGGCAGTCCACTGAAGGCGAGTTGATTTGAACCCATATGCAGTTTATTGAAAATGTGAACAGATACAAAATAAACAAAAGACTTGACAAAATGAGACCTGGCTTGAAATAACATGAACTAAACAATTGAACAGCGGATTACAGGGAACAAAGCTAGACAAGAGACCAATGAAACATGAGGGCTATTTATACAAAGAGACTAATGACAAACAAGGAAAACCTGTGAACAATCAAGACAATGACCCAATCACGAAACAGAAATGAGAAACCACATGACTAAATTAACCAATGGCAACATGACACATTAGGTGTGTTCGACATCGGCTGCGGCTGGATGCAACCGATCGACGAGAGTAGCAGCGTGCAGTCGGGGTGGAGCTGGAAACGGAGACGTGAAGTCAGACACTTTCTGCTTCCCGTAGCGATGCTTGCGATGCGTTTGCAAACTTTGTCACAGCTGATGTGAAACTAATACACAGATGTTGTTTTATGTACTCCTTACAGTGTCTGTTTTTACAACAATAAAGTTCAACAGAAGCATATATAATTTAAATACCAATGTAGTGGGGTCTACGTTTTTTAACAGTTTTATTTTGATAAACATGACACAATATAACATCACGACTACATGAAAAGAGCTTTAACTGTTATAAAAATACAGATTTGTGAGCATTAGTGGAAATGGAGTTTTCAGAATAAACACAAAACACACGTGATCGTTGTCATGTGGTGAATCCGGCCAATCGTGGAACAGCTATGTCGACATCAGAGCCTGTGTAGCCGCTGACTGACTCATCCGAATGCTCTCGAATTGCTTTCGTGGTACTTTGATGGCATTGACGCTGTCTCAAGTCGGACAACAATTCTAAAGGCTGGAATACAATACACAACTTTTAAAATCTGAACAGATTTTTAAACAGCAGGCATCATACACTTGCTGACTTTGTAAATGGCTTCAGAGAAAAGCTGGGCATCATAAACTACACGACTGAGGATCACACACTACCAGACTTCAAAATCGTTCCAAACACAAACAGAAACATGCGCATCATTGCCAGGAGATGCATTACAGGCGAAACAAACGCAGGAGATGAGATGACTCGCAGTAGTGGAAGATACGAGCTAAGTGCGTTTGGAGATGGACAGGGGTGGGTGGACACAGTCAGTATGGACTCAACAGATTACAACAGGAGTTAGAGGTAAATGGTTTAGTTTTATCTATGTTGTTACCTTTAAAATAATCCATTATCAGTCGCTGTTTACACTTAAAGTAATATAATCAATCATTCGCAGCTATTGACATTTAAATCCGGCTACTTATCCAGGATAAAGTGTAAATATTGAGCCCTGGTTAATGATGAATATTAAGATAGCTAATAATGAATGAATCCAGATGTGGTTTGCTAACTCTCTCAAGACAAAGCTAACAGTACAGTACTTACTGAAGCAATTTTTCTTTCATGGTGGAGCTCCACTTAGTATTCTTCAGTAATTTTTCTGTATTTATGAGAATTTCCGTATTTTTCAACCTGGGAGTGACGTGAGCTGTATTAACCCGACTGTGTGACAAAACTGCCACAAACAATTACTAAACAAAAGGCAGAGCTCGCGGCTCCATTTAATTAGCGGATGTAAGTGGTATATTATAGTGTCTCAACATAATTACTCATCATGTGCCAAGCTTGTGATCCGTAAGCTGGATAATGGCGGCCGTGGCATCTTGGCTGATGGGTCAGGCGTGGCAGCCATCTTGGGTGAGGGCTCAGGCATGGCAGCCATTTTGGCTGAAGCCTCAGGTGTGGCAGTCATCTTGGCTGAGGGCTCAGGTGTTGTGGCCATCATGGCAAGAGACTCAGGCTTAGCATGCATGAGGTGAACAGGCTCAGACTTGGCAGGCGTGACGTGACGTGAGCAGTGTCTGGTTTAGCAGACAAGATGTGAACAATCTCAGGCTTGGCAGGCATGATGTGAACAGGCTCATGTATGGCGGGCCTGATGTGAACAGTCTCTGGCTTAGCAGGCCCAATATGAACAAACTCAGGCTTGGCAGGGATCATATGAACAGGCTCAGGTTTGGAGGCATGACGTGAACAGTCTCTGGCTTAGCAGGCCTGGCGTGAACAGGCTCAGGCTTGGCAGGCATGACATGAACAGGCTCAGGCATGGCAGGCATGACTATTTTGGCTATATGGGGGTGTTCAATGTCTGATTTCTGTTTTCTCCTAATAAGTTAATATACAGCCTATTATGATAATGCTGTAAATAAAAATGCGAAAAGAAAGAAGCTTTTAATAAATATTTTTAATGTGTGTGATTAAATCCAACCACCCCTGTGACAGATTTAAGTTTACCTTTCCATGATCTGTGACTAACAGAGGAGCATCTTGGCAGCAGGGATTTAAATCTTTAACAATGTCTGGGATAAGAAAATCTAAAGTGTGGAATCGGATGCACTTTGAAATGGTAAAAGATGATCCCAAAAAAGTAAGATGCAAGTTGTGCCAACAGCTAATTTCCTACCACTCAACAACAACAAACATTGCGGCACACTTCTGCGGGTCAGCGTTAACAAGTAGGTTTTCTTTGCGCACTATTTGAAAAGACTCAAACGTACACAGGCAGATCGAATGAAAGACTGGATTTTTTTCTCAATCATGGAGGGTACAAGTGATTTCAAAACATTTCAGGTTCTAATTTGATTTTTGGATGCTGTGAACATGTTTAGCTAAAAAGACTGCAACTTCAGTTTAGAGTTTATTGTTGTCTCTGCAGTAAAAAAGACAAAGTTGACAATTCTGGCTATACTTTTGTTATTTTAATAATTTTGTTATTTAAATTGTATTTATTTATCATTTGGGGTTATCTAATTTAACTATTTGTGGCTTGTGTTTTGAATATATGTGTCACGGTTGGTGATCCGCTGTCTCATTCTGGTGTTTGTGTGTGTGTGTGTGTTTCGTCACGTTAATTGTTTCGTGTGGGCGTCGCCGCTGATTATCCTTGATCAGCGGCAGCTGTTTGTAATCTACCAGCCTATTTATTGCCCTGTCTTTCGTCTCATGTTTGTCAGATTCTTGTTGGAGTTTCCCCTGTGCTGTTTCCTGTCTTCCTCATGTGTTCTTCAGTTGGAGTCGAGTTCATCGTGGCTTATTGTTCCTGTCTCAGTTCTCGTGTTGGATTCTTCACCTGGTGTCTCCCTTCACTTCGGGCACTCTCCTCGGTCTGCACCCATCTGTTCCTGGCTGCCCATCGAAGTCCCTGCATCACTGCTCTCCTGCTGGCTGCTACGTGTTTTGGACTTTATTTGTGTGTGAACCTTTATTTCCGTGACAGAACAATATGACCCAACATGGATGCAGCAAGTTCAGCGTCACTAACGGAGTTCATCAACCACAGTATCGCTCGTATGGATCAGCAGCAGGAGAGTATCACATCTACAGGACGCGCTGTACAAGCGCTTGTGACGCAGGTGTCCGAGCTCTCCCAACAGCTACAACTTCTTCGTAATCCCACTGCGCCGCCCACGCCGCCCGTTCCCCCCACACCACCGGAACGGGGAGACCAACCTGAGCCACGCCTACCTGTCCCTCAAAGTTATGCTGGTGAGCCTAATTTCTGCAGAGCTTTTCTTACAAGATGTTCCATACATTTCTCCCTACAGCCCCGCACTTTTGAGAGGGAGGAGTCCAAAGTGGCGTTCGTACTCACCCTTCTTACGGGTCAGGCAGCATTGTGGGGTACGGCGGTGTGGGAGAACCAAGATCCATGCTGCACTTCATTCCAGGCACTCGCCGCCGAAATAAAGAGGGTCTTCGACCGTGCAGTGACAGGCAAGGACACGGCCAGTGTCGTGGAACTAAAGCAAGGTGATCGTACGGTGGCTGAATACTCGATCGAGTTTCGCACATTGGCGGCAGAGTGCAGGTGGAACGAGGAGGCGCAGTGGGACGTCTTCCTGCATGGGCTGGCCGACCGTGTCCAAAAGGAGATTTACATCTTGAATCTTCCCCAGAGTCTTAACGGACTTATCGACCTTGCTTTGCGAGTGGACGCTCGTCTTAACCGTCTGGAACGGTACACTCATCCTAACCAAAAGCTCAGAGGCGCGGAGGGTCGATCGACCAGTGGGGGAGACACGGTCGGTCCAATCGCTGATTCTGAGCCCATGCAGGTAGGGAGAGCTCGGCTTTCCCGGGAGGAGAGAGAGAGGCGGAGATCCCGGGGATTATGCCTTTACTGTGGAGGAGCGGGCCATTTACTTAAAGAGTGTCCAGTAAAAGAGCAAGCCCGATAGTAATGAAGAGGCTACTGTCGGGTGGGATCTCTGCCGAGAAGTCCTCACCATCCACTCTCCTTCCGGTAAGACTGAGATGGGCCAACCACACAAACACCTGTCAAGCCTTACTGGACTCCGGAGCTGAAGGTAACTTCATGGACATACAGTTTGCATGGAAATATCACTTTCCCATCACCTCACTTACCAATCAGATTTCTGTCAATGCTCTCAACCGACAAGAACTGCCTAACATCTCTCTTACCACCAGTCCCATAACCCTTATTACATCAGGCAATCACACTGAAACCATCACATTCCTTCTCATGGACTCCCCTCTAGCACCCATAGTTCTCAGACACCCCTGGCTCAGTCAACACAACCCCAAGGTGGATTGGCATCAGCACTCCATCTCTGAATAGAGCACTCAGTGTCACGAGTCTTGTCTTCTCTCTTTCTGTTCCTGAGAGGGAGGCCATGGAGAAATATATTTCTAATTTTCTCTAGCAGCTGGGTTCATCCGCTCTTCCTCTTCTCCAGCGGGGGAGGGGTTTTTTTTTGTGGGAAAGAAGGATGGTTCCTTGCGACCTTGTATTGATTACCGAGGACTGAACAACATCATGGTAAAGAATACCTATCCTCTGCCGTTGATGTCTTCAGCCTTCGAGAGGTTGCAGGGAGCATCCATTTTCACAAAATTGGATTTACATAACGCTTATCATTTGGTTTGCATTAGGAAGGGGGATGAATGGAAGACTGCCTTCAACACCCCTAGGGGGCACTTTGAATACTTGGTCATGCCCTTCGGGCTGTCCAACTCCCCGGTGGTCTTCCAGGCACTCGTCAATGACGTGTTGAGAGACATGGTCGATCAGTTCATATATGTCTACCTGGATGACATATTGATTTTTTCCTCTTCTCTCCAGGAACACATTCAACAGGTCAGGTGAGTGCTTCAGAGACTGCTAGAGAATGGGCTTTTTGTCAAGGCGGAGAAATGCGATTTTCATGCATAGTCTGTTTCTTTTCTAGGATACATCATCTCGTCTGAGGGAGTACGTATGGACCCTGACAAGGTTAAGGCTGTGGTGGATTGGCCAAGTCCAGATTCCCGTAAGGCCCTACAGATGTTTCTGGGGTTTGCCAATTTTTACCGGCGCTTCATTCGAGACATTAGTGGTCTCCACTCTGACATGGGAGGTCGAATCGAAGGTCAGGATGGCCTTAGAAAGGGTAACGCCTCCGCCCTGTTGCCCACCGAATCGATTATTTGTGCCGGAGGGGTTACAGTCCAATGTTATCAAGTGGGGCATTGTTCCAACATTGCTTGTCATCCAGGGGTTAATCGCACCAGTTTTTTGGTCAAGCAACGATTCTGGTGGCCAGAATTGGCTCACAACATTCGCAATTTTGTTTTGGCTTGCTCGGTTTGTGCCACTGGTAAGACTTCCAGTCGACTCCCAGATGGGGTACTCCAACCGCTGTCTGTCCCTTCGAGACCCTGGTCCCACATTGCGCTAGATTTTAGTACCACCCTCCCAGGGGAAGACGGTCATTTTGACCGTAGTGGACCGGTTCTCAAAGGCGGCTCATTTCATTCCCTTGTCTAAATTACAATCTGCTAAGGAGACAGCGGTAGCTGTCATAGACCACTTCTTTCGGCTACATGGCCTCCCGATGGATGTGGTTTCCGACAGGGGTCCCCAATTTGTGTCCAAATTTTGGCGAGAATTTTGTAAGTTACTGGGGGCGACTGTCAGTCTTTCTTCGGGGTTCCATCCGCAAAGTAATGGCCAGACCGAGAGAGCCAACCAAGATTTGGAAAGAATGTTGCAATGTTTGGTTTCCAAGAATCCTTCCTCCTGGAGCCAACAACTCTCTATGGTTGAGTACGCGCATAATTCGTTACCAGTGTCATCCACGGGCCTCTCTTCGTTTGAATGTAGCTTAGGTTACCAGCCACCTATCTTTCCCAGTCTGGAAGCCGAAGTCGCGGCCCCCTCCGCTCACGCCTTCATCCAGAGGTGCCACTGCACTTCGAGTAGAGCCCGTGAGACTCTCCTTCAGGTGGGGGCGCGCACCAAGGCTAAGACTGATTGCCACCGGTCGAAGCTTCCCGTATACGTCGTGGTTCAAAAAGTGTGGCTTTCTACCTAGAACATTCCGCTCCGCTCCGTGTCTAACAAGTTAGCTCCTAAATTTATCGGCCCGTTCCCTGTCACCAAGATCATTAGTCCGGTGGCAGTCCGACTCAAACCTCCTCCGGCGTACAGGAGAATTCCTCCCGCCTTTCATGTATCTAAAATTAAACCCGTGTTTCATCCACACATTAATCCACCAACCCCGGTTCCCCCACCGCCGTGACTCGTAGACGGGGAACCCACATATTCGGTAAATCGCATTCTGGACTCGAGACGGAGGGGACGCGGATTCCAGTACTTGGTGGACTGGGAAGGTTATGGTCCGGAGGAGAGAAGTTGGGTACCTGCTAGGGACATCCTGGATCACTCCCTTATCGATGATTACAATCGACAGGTAGATTCTTATGGGAACGCCAGGAGGCGTTCCTAGGAGGGAGGGTACTGTCACGGTTGATGATCCGCTGTCTCATTCTGGTGTTTGTGTGTGTGTGTGTGTTTCGTCACGTTAATTGTTTCATGTGGGCGTCGCCGCTGATTATCCTTGATCAGCATCAGCTGTTTGTAATCTACAAGCCTATTTATTGCCGTGCCTTTCGTCTCATGTTTGTCAGATCGTTGTTGGAGTTTCCCCTGTGCTGTTTCCTGTGTTCCTCGTGTGTTCTTCAGTTGGAGTCGAGTTGATCGTGGCTTATTGTTCCTGTCTCAGTTCTCTTGTTGGATTCTTCACCTGGTGTCTCCCTTCACTTCGGGCACTCTCCTCGGTCTGCACCCATCTGTTTCTGACTGCCCATCGAAGTCCCTGCGTCACCGCTCTCCTGCTGGCTGCTACGTGTTTTGGACTTTATTTGTGTGTGAAGCTCAATAAAGAGAAGTTTAACTTGCAACTTGCATCCGCTTTTATTTCTGTGAAAATATGTTCCCCTGCACTTTAGGCATTTTGCACACATTTGTTCTGCACCTTGTGACTTGATTCTGACTTATTTCGTTTTATTTATTAGAAAGGTATATTCTGTTCTAATTTAATTATGTAAATTAATTTTTAATTGTTTTTCGGTGTATCGATGTTGAGCTGTAGTAGAGAGTGCTCGCAAAGGCAATTTAGCCTATTTTAATTTGATTTGCCGACATGTGAAATGCAAATCTTGTCTGCAGTGTGGCCTTTTTGCATTTATTTTTTAGGTTTATTGATCCAAAATGTTTTTATATATTTTCTTCTATATCTTCGTGTGATGTTCTGGACATCGTGGCTTTAAAATGTATATGAGGAATAGATTTATGAATGTTTATCCACATTTCATTTCACTTAAAAAAAAAAGATAAAAAGGCATTTTCATTTTCGCCTATCACTTGACAGGCAGTTTTGGTCACTTAATTAGAAAGTTGTTTCTGTGTGCTGTGTGTGAGAGAAAATAAAAGTTGTCTTAAGCCCCGGGTATAGGCCTACTTAATTCTGTCTCACAGACAGTTAAGCGCGCAAGTCTTTCAAAGTAAGGCGCCAGATCGGCTGCTGCCTGACAAAAGCAATGCATTCTGGTTAGAAAATTTGTCCGACTTTGATCGGCGCTGCAGCCACCTTATGATCACATGTGCCATGAATGTACCACGAGAACAAAACAACCTGCCTATGTCAGGTGCTGCAGTTGCTCAAAATCGGCTGCAAAAGCCTTGATGACGACACACTTTATTCTCATTTGTCAGATTTGTGATGACATTGGTTTTGTGATAACCAATCTTGATACTGAACATATGATATTCAGAACATGGGAATTTCAATCGCATCCACTTCTTCGATTACAATCAATGCAAAAATCGCGTGGTGTGCCATGAATGATGTTGGTTCAGCACACTACAGAAAGCACAAAGTTTCCGACCTGACATCTGTCTCTGTACGCCTCCCCCGCCTGCAACCGGCAGATGTCGCCAGCTGGTGGCAGGCTAGTGTAGTTCATCTCGAACAAGCCTAGTCACAAGGGGAGCACATGGCAAGATTACATGAGGAGCAGGGAATCACATGACAACAGGGAGCACATGGCAAAAAATAACAAACATAGCTTTGAAACAAAGCATTAACATCAAAATAAAACATGAAACATGAACATGAACCAAAACACCAAAACAAGACACGACACTTACACTTAATTTTACTCTTAATAACCTCATTTGAATGTACTTTCTATATATCTTTGAATATGTATGTCCAAACATGTGATATTGCTACATTTAAAAGTGGAAGAAACTAAGAAAGTATGAGATGATGTAGACTGTCAATAATGCCACCTTTGCCAATAAGAAATCAAATTGCTGGAGGACTTCCGGTAAGATGGCGGTGTGAGAAGTCGTGAAGTTCTCTGCTCCGGGTATTTCTTTAATTTAACTACTCACTTAGTGACATTTTTCAACACGCCCCGAGAATATAAAGTAAGAATTTCACTAGCACAATATGCTAATGCTAAAAAAACGATATCGCTGAGGATGTCGATGATTCTACACGAGGTGTGGAGGGAGCCGCGGCCTCCTCGGACCAGGGAGACGATATTTGAGAACTCCTTGGAGGCATAAGATCTGAAGTAGCGGCACTCAGAGCAGAGATTCTCGCCGAACTTAAGTCATCTATATCAGCTGTGAAAACTTCGCTGTTGGAATATGAACAAAAGCTGAAGGATGTGGGTGAATCTCTTACTGATGTGGATGGTCGTGTCACTGCTCTTGAGTCCACATGCTTGACGCTATCCAAAGATAATGAAAAGCTGAGAGCAAAACTGGACGACCTGGAAAATCGCTCTAGGAGAAATAATATTAGAGTGATTGGCATCCCTGAAGGGCCTGAGGGTACACTGCCCTACAAAGCAAAAAGGCAGTAACTACGCAGAGTGCAGAACTGAGAAAAATGACTTAAAAGTTATCCTGTCATCCAGCCTAAGTAGTTGTAGGTAGATTATTGGACATGTTGCTGTTATGTTACTTTATATTAGCTTATTCTTTGTACATATCAATCCTCATATTTAATTTGATATTTTACCCCTATTTTGCAGTTACTGTATTATTGCTTTGTATTACTTACCAAAAACGTGACACCATACCAAGAAAAAAGGCAGTAACTACAGATTCTCCAAAAACTATTTTGCCACAACTTGGGCTATGGGTGTCTTAGATACACTGTATTTGAAATAATAGGAACCATTTGTTTTCCTGAACATGGATATACCAAACACGGGACATTTGGAATTAGTATTGCCTCAGTGACCTAGGCTACCTTGACAGAGGTTAGTGCTCACCGAGTGCTTTTCTAGTTATTGAATATTTTTCCACCACTGGTTGGATTATAACTTTGTGACATGATCAACAAAATGATGACATGGCATCGGCGATGATGTGAAGTTACAGAGGATAAAGTTACAGCTAGGAGCAGGGAGGATCAGGGGCAGGTAAGCAAAGCCATTTAAAACATCGCCTGTTAATTAGCATAATGCTATCTGAATAGACCTCTGAGAGGAAGTCCCGCCCTGGCAGCTGACAAGTGCTTATATTGTGATAGCCTAGCCTCTTAATGTTTAATCTGTCACTGTTACTTACCATTCTCCGGGTATTTTCTTTTCAACGCCAGTTCGACCATCTTCTTTCCTCGGCTTTGTGCCATCTCAAACAAAATTTGTGTGAAGTTAGAAGGGTGAAATCGCAAATGTAAAAACCGTCCCGCGACTCGCGAGGATGCCGCGAAATCAGCTGTGTGTGTTCACCATGGAAACAGTAACTTCACTGCGCAGGAACACGGTTATTTTTTGTTAGGTAAAACATAACAAGAATACAGTAATGGATGTTACTGTACTCATGCTTTGTTTCACTAGGGCTTTTTGCAGTTACTGTACAAACAACTACCATTTTTCTCCAAAACGACACACATTTCAGATAAGATGTTTTGTCACATAACAAAGGATGCCTTGAATGTCATGAAAATGACAATAACTAATATTTGACCAAAAATGCAGTTACTGCCTTTTTGCTTTGTAGGGCAGTACACGTCCTACAACCTTTATTGAAACTTTACTGCTCGAGCTCTTTGGGAAAGAAAGTTTTACCAAGGATCTGGAGGTTGACCGAGCGCACCCCTCTTTGGCTCGCCCACCAAAACCTAATCAAGCCCTGAGACCATTCATTGTTAGAATGCCCCATTACCAGATGAGGGAACAAATTCTCAGACTTGCAAGAGAAAAGGGACAGATAGTATTTAAAGGATCCCAGCTTCATTTCTACCCTGACATCAGTGCTGAAGTGACCAAACGAAGGGCGGCTTTCAGTCAGATCAAAGCCCAGCTGAGAGAAGCCGGCATTGAGTTCAGCCTGCTTAATCCTGCGCGCCTGCGAATCAGCCATGGCGGAACGCGACACTATTTTGATACCCCGCAAATCAGCTACGGAGTTTATTCAGGGAATCATTTCTCCCTCGATGGATAAGTAACTTAAAGGATGCATCTCCTAATACTTTTTGGTAACTGAAATCAAAGGACTTTTTGAATTAGGTATGGCAGTTTGGCAATGACTCTTATCGTTCTTCGAGTTGGACTCATATGCACTCATTGTTTTAATGTCACGGTGCGTTAAGTTCTTTTTATCATTCATGATATGTTATGGTTCTGTTACAAATCCTCAGTGTAAAGAAGGCGAGGGATGCAGGATACGAAGCATATACGAGTTTACTGGAAGAATAACAGGTAGCATACAGCGTAACACATACAATAACCGACACAGGAAGAACAGAACGGGGAGTACAAATACACAGTAATCAGGGAACTAAACAGGCACAGGAAGAGGAAGTTAACTAATCAGGGACTAAGGAGAACAGGTGCAGATAATACAAGACATATTGGTGACAGGTTCTCTGTATACCAGCGGATGTTTGTTTTTTGATGTTGATAGTGGGTTTGTGGAAAGGGAGGTGAAGGGTGGTCGTGGGCACTTGTACAGCTTGCTGGCTCTTTAAGATTTTGTTTTATGTCAGTCTGAGTCAATGTACTTATGTTGTTTATTATGATTGGTTCAGTACACTTAGTCCTGTATGTACGTAAACTATATAGTTTTCTTATTAAATGCCCAAACTTAATAATTTTGATTTAAATTTTACCACTTGGAATGTAAAAGGCATGAACAATGTCATAAAGAGAAATAGGATTTTTTCTCATTTGCGTCTTTTAAATGTAGGCATTGCTTTATTGCAAGAAACTCACATCCTCGATTCGGATGTAATTAAACTCTGACGGGGTTGGTGAGGCCAGGTGTTTCACTCGAGTTTCAATGTGAAGGGCAGGGGTACTGCTATTCTTATTAAAATGGATATTCCGTTCACTAGTGATGCCTTTATGGAAGGCAAGTGATTCTTGTTAACATATATGCTCCGAATTTTGATGATTCAAATTTTTTCAGTAAAATCTTTGCGACTATACCCCCTTTTGATGACTATGCATTAATCATAGGTGGGGATTTTAACTGTGTTTTGAACACATTTTTGGACCGACCCTGAACCAAAGTTGCCCTCTAAAGAATTTTTGTGAGCAATATGGGTTGTTAGATCCTTGGAGATTTATTTTCCCCTCCTCTAAAGCATTCTCCTTTTTCTCACCTGTGCATCACTCTTACAGTCGTATAGATTTTTTAGATAAGAGTCTCATACCCTTTATTAAAACAAGTACATACCACAGCATTGTTATTTCTGATCATGCCCCCTTTTCTTTTTTACTTAGTTTGCCTGTCCCACATTCATCCTTTAAACCCTGGAGGCTGAACCCTCTGCTCTTAGCAGATGGAGAATTTGTTACTTATCTAAATAAAGAGATAGAGTTTTACTTAGAAATAAATGATCAACCTCATATTTCAAGATCTACATTATGGGAAGCTTTAAAAGCGTATTTATGTTGCAAAATTATATCTTTTTCTTCTTATGCTAAAAAACAAGAAACCATTAAGCTCAAGGATCTTTCAGTTGCAATTAGCAGGTTGGATGAGCAGTACGCTACATCTCCTAAACCTGATCTATATAAAGAGAGACTGTAACTTCAAACTGAATATAATCTACTATCTACCTCATATGTAGAGAAAAGTTGTTAAAAACTCGATATACATTTTATGAATTTGGGGACAAAGCCAGTAAATTGTTCGCCTTTCAAGCTCGTCAATCAAATAACTTCAAAACGATCATTAGGTCCCCGTCAGGCTCACTGTTGTATTCTTTACAAGACATTAACAATAGCTTTGTTAATTTTTTTTACTTCTTTATATACCTCAGAATATTCTAATGATTCAGTAATTATAGATTCCTTTTTTACAAAAGTGAATCTACCAACTATAAATGTCAATTTTATCTCTAATCTTGGCAAACTCATAATGCAAGTAACAAATGCCATTTCAGCAATGCAGAGTAGTAAAGCTCAAGGGCCAGACGGCTTTCCTATAGAATTTTATAAGAAATTCTCAACATTATTAGGCCCTCTTCTTGTAGCAGTCTATAATGAATCTTTTATTAATGGAACACTACCTCCAACACTCACACAAGCTTCAATCTCTCTTCTTCAAAAAGATAAAAAAGTACCCTACTCTTTGTGAGTCTTACAGGCCAATTTCACTCTTGAATGTTGATTTTAAAATATTAGCAAAAAGTCCTTGCAATGTGTATAGAACCTGTTCTTCCAACTATAATTTCTAATGATCAAACAGGATTTATTCATGGACGCAATCCATTTAGTAATTTGCGACACCTTTATAATGTAATGTACACTAACACACAAGATGGCGTTATAATTTCCCTTGATGCTGAAAAGGCGTTCGATAGGGTAGAGTGGAAATTATTATATTATTATTATATACTTCCCCAGTAGCCTCTGTGTGCACAAATAATATTTACTCTCAGTATTTTCCTTTGCATCGAGGTACCAGACAGGGATGTCCGCTCTCCCTTTTGCTATTTGTAATTTCAATTGAACCTTTGGCCGCAGCACTTCGTCAGTCTGGTAGTTTTAAGGATATCACTCGGAATGGGATTGAGTATAAGATTTCATTATATGCGGATGATGTTTTGTTATATGTTTCTAACCCTGATTTATCAGTACCCCATATTATTTCAGTCTTAGGCAAGGCAAGGCAATTTTATTTGTATAGCACATTTCATACACAATGGTAATTCAAAGTGCTTTACATAAAGAAGAATAATAAAAACAGAACATAAGGAATAGAAATAACAGTAAAAACAGAATTTTGCTATCTGGATGGAAGAGCTAGGAAGTCTTAGGGAGTTTTTTGTTGTTTTTGTTGTCCGTCAGAGTGGATCTAAACTGATCTATCCATCAGAGCGGATCTGAATGGATGTTCTTACATTTCACACACACACCGCTCTCACACAAACACAACATCCCCAAATCGCAGTTCTTCAACTCATTCCCTTACAACCTTAAGTCTTATGACCACTCAACGTTAAATTACATTCTATCCTCCTTCCCTACATGCCAATTCTTTCTGCATTCACCTTCTTTTCCTTCTGTCTGCTTCTTCTAGATTTCACTTTCTTCCTAATTCTCCCAGCTCT
>RJVU01054598.1:690495-745725 GCA_003731715.1 Anabarilius grahami
ATATATATATATATATATACATACATATATACATATTAGGGCTGTCAATAGATTTTAATCATGATTAATCTTGCACCCTTTTGTGCGATTAATCACGATTAATCACAAACTTACTGTGAAATTAAGCATACACCATTTATCTTGTTTAACACGTCCATTTTGCCATCATTGTATATATCCAGCAAGTAAACCATCAGATTGAAGTGTGATTCTCACAAAACTGTATTTTCTGTATTTTCAGCTTTTTTCAAGGTAAATTTACTTGCAGACTCCAAAAGGACACCAAATAACCAATTGATATAAGTCCATATAATTCATACAATTATGTACACCAGTGGTTCCCAAACATCTCGGTTATGTATATAACCTTAGTTCCCTGAATAGGGAACGAGACGCTGCGTTATCGCTATGGTAACGCCTCTGCGTGATGTCGTCATGAAGCACGTATGAAATCTGTCCAATCGGGAGACGGAACGTCATAGGCGGGTGACGTCACCGACCAGGAACTATAAAGCCGGCCCGAAAACACTCAAATGGGCATGCCGGGAGTATGGCAGGGCGACGCAGCGTCTTGTTCCCTATTCAGGGAACTAAGGTTATATACATAACCGAGACGTTCCCTTTCAAGGGAACTCGCGCTGCGTTGTCGCTATGGGAACGACCATACCAACGTCGCCATATGAGCAAGTGACCATTCGTGTGAAGCCAAAGCGCACAACTCACAGTAACACCTGCGCCCCTGGAGTGGAGCCGAGGTCTAATTCATAGAACCTCACAAATGTGTGAGGTGAGGACCAGCCTGCCGCATCACAAATGTCAGTAAGGGAAACCCCCGAAATAAAAGCCTTAGAGGCAGCCATACTCCTAGTAGAGTGAGCACGGACAGCCAAAGGGGAAGGCTGTCCAGACGCCTCATAAGCAAGTGAGATAGCCTCAACCACCCACTTGCTCATTCTCTGCTTAGATGCCGGTAGACCCTTTCTAGGTGCACCAAAACAAACAAACAGCTGTTCAGCTTTTCTCCACATGGCAGCTCTGTGGACATACGCATCTAATGCCCGTACTGGACATAGCAGATTCAACTTTTCCTGGTCCGATGACGTGAATGGAGGAGGACAGAAGGCTTGCAGCACTATAGGTCTCGCCATATTAGTGAGAACCTTAGGAATATAACCCGGTCTAGGATGAAGAAATGCTTTCACATTGCCAGGCGCAAATTCCAAGCACGATGGAGCAACCGACAGAGCTTGAATGTCCCCAATTCTCTTGAGAGACGAGATAATGATAAGAAACACTGTCTTAAGTGTCAAAAACTTTTCTGCCACCTCTTCGATAGGCTCGAAGGGGGCCATAGACAGACCTTGTAACACAATGGCAAGATCCCATGTCGGAACTCTCGTGCGTACTGCAGGTCTCAGCCTCAGAGTGCCACGAAGGAAACGAGTCACATGCGGGTGTCTCCCCAAAGAGACTCCACTGAAAGGAGCGTGGTAAGCAGCTAAGGCCGCCACGTACACCTTTAGTGTGGAGGGGGATAACCCTGCAGAAAATCTCTCCTGTAGGAAATCCAGCACCGCGCTAACCGGGCAGTTAACTGGATCCCACTGATGATTTTCACACCAAGAAGTGAATAATCTCCACTTCAAGGCATAGAGTTTCCTCGTGGATGGAGCTCTGGAATGGAGTATGGTCTCAACAACCTCAGTTGAGAGACCGGAATCTATGAGCTGTGCCCCCTCAGAGGCCGCGCCCACAGCTTCCATAACTCCGGGCGGGGATGCAGTATTAGACCGCCCGCCTGAGATAGAAGGTCCTTCCTGATCGGGATCTCCATCGGAGACCCGTCGAGGAGAGATACCAGGTCCGAGAACCAAACTCGGGCCGGCCAGAACGCGGCCACTAGCAAAAGACGGGCCCTGTCCCGGCGAACTCTCTCCAGAACTCCCGGGAGCAGTGCAATCGGGGGAAAAGCGTACAGCGGTAGCCTCGGCCACGGCTGTACCATAGCATCCAGCCCAAGAGGTGCTGGGTTTGACATGGAGAACCACAGTGGACAGTGAGTCGTCTCTCGAGACGCAAACAGATCCACTCGGGCTGAGCCGTAGTTCTCCCATAAGAGCTTCACCGTCTCGGGGTGAAGTCTCCAATCCCCGGGCCTCGGCCCCTGCCTCGACAGGATGTCTGCTCCCACATTCAGGTACCCCGGGATGTAAACTGCTCTGAGGGAGAGCAGTTTCCCTTGGGACCACAGGAGGATCTGATTCGCCAGCTTGTACAAGGGGCGTGACCTCAGACCCCCCTGATGATTTATATATGAGACAACCGATGTGTTGTCTGATCGAACTAACACATGATGGCCCCTGAGGTCTGGGAGGAAATATTTCAGTGCTAGAAATACCGCCATCATCTCCAGGCAGTTTATGTGCCACAAGAGATGATGGTCCTGCCACAGACCTCGAGCCGAGCGACCACTCATGATCGCCCCCCAGCCCGTGAGGGATGCATCTGTTGTTAGCGTGACGCGACGACTGAGAGCCCCCAGCACAGGTCCCTGGGATAGAAACCAAGGTTGCTTCCATATGACTAGAGCACGTAGGCATCGCCGCGTGACTCTGATCGTATGAAACAAATTCCCCCTCGGTGAGAACCCCTTGGTTTTGAGCCACCACTGAAGTGGCCTCATGTTCAGCAGGCCAAAAGGTATCACGTTGGACGCTGCTGCCATAAGACCTAACAGTCTCTGAAACTGTTTGACAGTGAGTGACTGGCCTAGCTTTATGTTCGAGACGGCATTGAGGATTGATGTTATGCGAGCCGGGGATAGCCGGGCACACATAGTCACCGAATCCCATACCACGTCCAGATAAGTGGTCCTCTGAACTGGAGAAAGCACACTTTTCTTTGCGTTTAATCTCAACCCCAACCTTCTCATGTGAGCGAGAACAACATCTCGATGTTGAACCGCCATCCGCTCTGATTGAGCCAGAATCAACCAATCGTCTATGTAGTTCAAAATGCGGATGCCCTGCATGCGCAAGGGCGTCAAAGCCGCGCCTACACATTTGGTGAAGGTGCGGGGTGACAATGCTAGGCCGAAGGGAAGAACCCGATATTGGAATGCTTCGTCCCCGAAAGCAAACCTTAGGAACTTCCTGTGATGCGGGAGGATTGATACATGGAAGTATGCGTCTTTTAGATCTATCGTCACAAACCAGTCCTCGGACCTGATCTGTGACACGATTTGTTTTATTGTCAGCATTTTGAACTTGAGCCTTGCTACTGTTCGATTCAGCTGACGCAGATCTAAAATTTGACGCAACCCCCGTCTTTCTTTGGCACAACGAAATAGCGGCTGTAAAAACCTGACTCCCTGCTGGGAGGACGGACGCTTTCTATAGCCTCCTTTCGCAAGAGCGTCTTTACTTCCTGTGCCAAGACCAGAGCCTGCTCGGGGCCTACCACCGTGGGTAGGACCTCGCTGAATCGGGGTGGGCGTGTTCTGAACTGAATCGCATACCCCTTTTCTATTGTGTGCAGGACCCATTGAGATACTTTTGACAGATTTTTCCACTCTGACAAAAAATCTACTAAGGGAACCAGCCTCTCGAGGCTGGCCTCTGGTGGAATATGGGCAGCCAGCACAGTGCCCTGAAGCGGAGCCCCGGCAGGGAACGACTGGCTTGGCTGCAGAGAGGGCGTGCCACCCTCGGGTGACACGCGGGGAACTACTGCGGCCTGACATTGTGGCAGGGTTGGCAGAGCGCCCCCCTGAGGGCACCGAAGACAAACGGGCATCGTAAAAAGAGGTGAACACTGCTTGACTCCGGGGGGAACCATCCTCAGGATCCTGACTGTTCTGGCGTCAGGATTTCTTTGACGAAGCCCTCTTAGCGGCAATGATGGCCCTCAGATCCGTCTTGCCCTTCGAAGGCTTCGCCTGAGATCGTTGCCCCGCATCCCAGCTCCTCGAAGGGAGTAAGGGTAGCAACGCTCTGCTTCTGGTGCTGTCTGTGCTGCGAGGAGCTTGTACTCGGCTTCGGCTGCTCCCGCCCAGCAGCCGAAGGGACTTGGGTACGGCGGGGAAGAAACTGCTGCAATGCGGCAGACTGTTTCTTCGCCTCCTGAAACCTCTCGGTGACGGATGTTATTGCGTCACCAAAGAGGCTGGAAGGATGAAGTGGGGCATCCAAGAGAAACGTCTTATCTCTATCCTTAATCTCAGTGAGATTAAGCCATAGATGCCGCTCCGTGGACACCAGGGCTGCCATAGAGCGACCAACAGACTTGGCCGTCTCCTTGGTGGCACGGAGAGCTAGATCAGCAGATAGACGCAACTCCTGAATGAGATCTACACCCACTTCATCACTTTCCCCCAAGTCCTTCAGCAGGTCAGCTTGGTATGCTTGCATGATAGACATCGTGTATCATGTAGACAAGCACGCCGCAGCTTGACCTGCTGCCGAGTACGCTTTGCCCACAAGCGCTGATGTTGTTTTCAGTGGCTTAGTGGGCAACTTCGGGGCTTTAAGGGACGATGCCACCTGCGGAGAGAGATGGCTCGCAAGCGTCTCTTCCGCTCTTGGCAACGCCCCATACCCCTGTTTTTTACAGACCGACCACATTACTGTAGACGGAAGTCTGAGGTGTAAAAACACGGGTAGATACCGGTCTCTTCCACGACCTCGACACCTCGGTGTGGAGGTCGGGAAAAAACGGTAATGCCCGACGTGGAGGCTGAGCAGATCTGGACGGTAAAAAGCGTTCATCAAGTTTGCTCTTTACCGTTTGCTCTTGCTTCTCGGCTGGCCAATCAATGTTCAACCTGGCAACAGCACGAGAGAGCACCTCCAACAGCTCCTCGCTCGTGGGAGAATGAAGTGGCGAGTCTTCAGATTCTCCCGTTGCCACGCTGACCACATCCAGCTCCTCAGAACTAGACGCCATCAGCGTGACTGTATCCACCGGAGCGGAAGAAACCGCAATGCGTGCTTCCTGCCTCCGGATAGACACATTGGATGCAGCAGGTGAGGGCAGAGATAAGGCTGGGCCCGTCTCTAACCCCTCTGCTACATCCATTTGCGAACCCCAGGACATAAGGTGCTGCCCTGCCTCAGCAGAAGCGGGACCCGAGCCCTGAGGAACGCGAACCGAGCCACTCTCCTCGAAGAGGGCCCGGCGGGAGCGCAGCGTTTTCAGCGGTAGCTGCTCACAGTGCACACAGGCAGCCCCCTCGAGAGCTGCCTGGGCATGCTGCACTCCCAAACAAACAACACACATTCCATGTGTGTCCCCACCCAGGATAAAACGCAGGCAGGGATGCACACACTTCCTGAACGTTTGTTCACTCGCCATATTTCTCAATGATACAGACAACAGTAAATAGACAGACAAGATAACACGTAGCGCTTGCTGAAGACACAGAAGCTGAATGTGAGTGTTTTCGGGCCGGCTTTATAGTTCCTGGTCGGTGACGTCACCCGCCTATGACGTTCCGTCTCCCGATTGGACAGATTTCATACGTGCTTCATGACGACATCACGCAGAGGCGTTCCCATAGCGACAACGCAGCGCGAGTTCCCTTGAAAGGGAACTGGGGTGCGCGTACCCCTGGGGGTACGTGAGGTGACAGAGGAGGTATGCAAACAAAATGTTGAATTTTGCTGTTCATTTCATTCTTCCCTACCTTAAAATAACATTAAAACTGATCATGTATTTTCTAACAGGCACAATGCCGTAACTACATGATATCCAATCAAAATACCACATCTTTTGCAGTCAAATCTGACAGCGTCCATTTCCACATAAGCAGCGCGCATATGGGTGCATATAGGTTGCGTGCAGTGTCTGCTGTCTTAGCAAATCGCGCTACATTACTGCTGTTCTAGACAATGTAGCCTACCTGCAGATTTAGCACTTACTATCATGAAGAACAAATAGCCTGGCACAAAAGGTGCATAAAGATCAATTTAAGATTCAAATTCTTGATACAAAACATAGCCTACCTTTTGTTCGTGTTTTTAATGTTGATATACGAGTAAGAATGCAAATCCAAAATATCCACAGAACAGTTCAACAAACAAAAGGTTAATATTAAGTGATGTTCTTCACAGTATTGTCAGTATTTGCTCTATTTTGCAATGAAATCAACAGCAGAATTACAACATTCGAGAATTAATCTGCGGCTTTGAATGAATCATTTGTGAAAGTCATGATTCAATGATTCATTCATAAATACAGACACTTGCTTCGTTGAACGAATGACTCGATGACTCACGAATTAAGACAGTGACTTTCTGCCATCTACTGGCAGTTTAAGTATTTAAAATAATATTTTTATATATTAGCATTGCATATTTCTAAATTGAACTTTTTTTATTTTTATATAAAACATTATTAATGTTGTAAAGGTATTCATAAAGATAAAAAAATGCACTAGAAAGTCAATTTAGGGGGCAAATATCGTCCCTTAATGAAAATTTACAATCTAAGAGGAAGAGAGGGTGTACGCAGAAGGATGGTACTCTGCTCTAAAAGTAGGAACCACTGATGTACACCAAAGCACCCATAAAAAAAAAAACTTTCAGAATTCACAGTGTATAGTATGTGCAACTGCAAAGAGCTTGTTTACATTTTAGACAAGTCAAGTTGTGATAATGAACAGGAGCACATGGAGATGCCAGAAAAACCTAAACCAACCGCCTTGACCTGCACATATACTAAAGTACACAGCAACATACACAGGACAAATCAAAACATTATCCTGACTGTGTGTGAAAACAACATGAATGTA
Source organism: Anabarilius grahami (assembly GCA_003731715.1). Classification (NCBI taxonomy): domain Eukaryota; kingdom Metazoa; phylum Chordata; class Actinopteri; order Cypriniformes; family Xenocyprididae; genus Anabarilius; species Anabarilius grahami. Next base: position 697,286 of record RJVU01054598.1, read on the forward strand.
CTGAAATATGTCTGTGCATAAATACAATGTGTAATCAGTGCTTCGAGAGCGCTCATACAAGATTTGTTTGCGCATCAATATAATGGACTCACGTGCTTAATGTAGGTTACTCCTGTACGTCATCGTAATCGTCTTTACTTTGGTTGCAATCCTTATCCATCAAAACTTTACTAGCTAGATGCTGGTTTGCTTTATCCTGCCGAGAAATATAGTTTGCGTATCATCTGGCCATACAGCGGCCAGATGATACGATGTTCCGTTCAGACAGGAACAGTGCGATGCGGGAGGGCTCACGCTCTTCAGATACAATGACAGAATTTGACAGAGTTCATGTTTTAAAAAGAAACAGACACTGGAATGAATAAATCTCTGTTCTCTCTGCCATCTCTGATGTAATCAGCATGGACTTTTTAAGATCATCTAACTGCGTGATGTAAATTATGTTAATAACGCAATTTTACATGCTTCAGTAATTTATTTGCGTTAAATTATTTTAATGCATTAAGGATTTTGAATTAATCACATGTGTTAACTCGTTAACGTTGACAGCCCTAATATATATATATATATACACACACTACATTGCCAAAGTTTTGGGGCGCCTGCCTTTAAGTGCACATGAACTTTAATGACATCCCATTCTTAATCCGTAGGGTTTAATATGGAGCTGGCCCACCCTTTGCAGCTATAACAGCCTCAATGCTTCTGGGAAGGCTTTCCCCAAGGTTTAGGAGTGTGTTTATGGGAATTTTTGACCATTCTTCTAGAAGCACATTTGTGAGGTCAGGCAGTGATGTTGTCGAGAAGGCCTGGCTCACAGTCTCCGCTCTAATTCATCCCAAAGGTGTTCTATCAGGTTAAGGTCAGGACTCTGTGCAGGCCAGTCAAGTTCCTCCACACCAAACTCGCTCATCCATGTCTTTATGGACCTTGCTTTGTGTACTGGTGCGCAGTCATGTTGGAACAGGAAGGGGCCATCCTCAAACTGTTCCCACAAAGTTGGGAGCATGTCTTGGTATGCTGAAGCATTAAGAGTTCCTTTCACTGGAACTAAGGGGCCAAGCCCAACCCCTGAAAAACAACCCCACAATATAATCCCCCCTCCACCAAACATTACACTTGGCACAATGCAGTTAGGCAAGTGCTGTTCTCCTGGCAACCACCAAACCCAGACTCGTCCATTGGATTGCCAGACAGAGAAGCGTGATTCGTCACACCACTGCATCCAACGCTTTGCATTGCACTTGGTAATGTAAGGCTTGGATGCAGCTGCTCGGCCATAGAAACCCATTCCATGAAGCTCTCTATGCATTGTTCTTGAGCTAATCTGAAGGCCACACAAAGTTTGGAGGTCTGTAGCTATTGACGCTGCAGAAAGTTGGTGACTTCTGCGCACTGTGCACTTCAGCATGCACTGACCCCGCTCTGTGATTTTACGTGGCTTATTGTTGCTTATTGCACAGGTGGTAACGTATCACAGTACCACACTTGAATTCACTGAGCTCCTGAGAGCAACCCATTCTTTCACAAATGTTTGTAGAAGAAGTCTGCATGCCTAGGTGCTTGATTTCATACACCTGTGGCCATGGAAGTGATTGGAAAACCTGAATTCAATGATTTGGAGGGGTGTCCCAATACTTTTGGCAATATACTGTGTGTGTATATATATATAGCAGAGATAGGCAATGTTGGTCCTGGAGTGCTAAGGATTACTAAGGCTTCAGGCAGGTGAGTTTTTTTCTTTCTTTCAGGGTTGGAGCTAAACTTTGCAGGACAATGGCACTCAAGGACCAATGTTGCCTATCCCTGATCTTACAGGTTGCAACTAATGGACATGTTTCTCAATCAGTGTGTCCTCACAGAACTGATCTTCAGAGAAATTAACTTGGATGAACAGAGATTTTGGCTGAAAATCTAAAACATTACTTAACATATGTGATAACAGAAAATTTTATATGGATAAAGCAGCATTTATGTACTACCCGAATTCCGGAAAAGTTGGGACGTTTTTAAAATTTGAATAAAATGAAAACTAAAAGACTTTCAAATCACATGAGCCAATATTTTATTCACAATAGTGCATAGATAACATAACAAATCTTTAAATCGAGAAATTTTACACTTTTATCCAGCTCATTTCAAATGTGATACCTGCTACAGGTCACAAAATAGTTGGCACAGGGGCAACAAATGGCTGAAAAAGCAAGAAATTTTGAAAAGATTCAGCTGGGAGAACGTCTAGCAACTAATTAAGTTAATTGATTTCAGGTCTGTAACATGATTAGCTATAAAAGGGATGTCTTAGAGAGGCAGAGTCTATCAGAAGTAAAGATGGGCATAGGCTCTCTAATCTGTGAAAGAGTGCATAAAAAGATTGTGGAAAACAATGTTCCTCAATGTCAAATTGCAAAGGCTTTGCAAATCTCATCATCTACAGTGCATAACATCATCAAAAGATTCAGAGAAACTGGAGAAATCTCTGTGCGTAAGGGACAAGGCCGAAGACCTTTATTGGATGCCCGTGGTCTTCGGGCCCTCAAACGACACTGCATCACTCATCGGCATGATTGTGTCAATGACATTACTAAATGGGCTCAGGAATACTGCCAGAAACCACTGTCGGTAAACACAATCTGCCGTGCCATCTGCAAATGCCAACTAAAGCTCTATCATGCAAAAAGTAAGCTACTGTATATGTGAACATGGTCCAGAAGCGCCGTTGTGTCCTGTGGGCTAAGGCTAATTTAAAATGGACTGTTTCAAAGTGGAAAAGTGTTCTATGGTCAGACGAGTCCAAATTTGACATTCTTGTTGGAAATCACGGATGCCATGTCCTCCGGGCTAAAGAGGAGGGAGACCTTCCAGCTTGTTATCAGCATTCAGTTCAAAAGCCAGCATATCTGATGGTATGGGGGTGCATAAGTGCATATGGTATGGGCAGCTTGCATGTTTTGGAAGGCACTATGAATGCTGAAAGGTATATAAAGGTTTCCAGACAACGTCTGTTTCAGGGAAGGCCAAGTGTATTTCAGCAGGACAATGCAAAACCACATACTGCAGCTATTATAACAGCAAAGCTTCATCGTAGAAGAGTCCGGGTGCTGAATTGGCCTGCCCGCATTCCAGATCTTTCACTTATAAAGAACATTTGGCACATCATTAAACGAAAAACTCTTCAGCAGCTGGAAACCTATATCAGGCAAGAATGAGACCAAATTCCAATACAAAAACTCCAGAAACTCATTACCTCGATGCCCAGATGTCTTCAAACTGTTTTGAAAAGAAGAGGAGATGCTACACCATGGTAAACATGCCCCCGTCCCAACTATTTTGAGACCTGTAGCAGGCATCAAATTTGAAATTAGCTCATATTGTGCATAAAATTAAAAAAATTCTCAGTGTAAACATTTGTTATGTTATCTATGTTCTATTTTGAATAAAATATTGGCTCATGCGATTTGAAAGTCTTTTAGTTTTCATTTTATTCAAATTTATAAATTTATTCATCCCAACTTTTCCAGAATTCGGGTTGTATCTGAAATTGTCCAAGACAGGATAATAAGGACTGCCCGTTGGTTCTAGGGCATGAAAGACGCTTGAGACAGTTGACGGAACTGTCACAGTCCAGGTCGGGCCAGTGCTGAATCGTCAGAAAAGTTTATAGTTTGCGCATATTTTTAAGCCTTGCCAATTTAAATATTCAATCACAAGAAGAAGTAAGTAAACTCACTTTAGTATTCGTGCGCTGCGTGAGAAGTTTTCTGTGTGCACATCCGAAGCATGCGCTTATGTCATGTTTCAGACCACTTACAAATACTAAAGTGAACTCTCTTTGATGGCTTGTGGTGCTTGAAGTGACACCTCAAGTGATGAAGCTGGTTGTGAAAATGAGGGGGAGATGAAAATTGCTTTGCTAAAATTGCCCAGGTGAACTTTTTAGGTACCAAAAAGGTTACTGTTTGGGTGATGACAATGACAAACTCCACATTTTATACATTGGAGCTCTGTTTTACCATGGCAACTTCATCAATTCAAGTTTTTGACCACACTTTACCATACCTAATTTCAGTTCGGTTGAACCAGTCAGCCATTTAATGCTCTGCCTATTACTATTGCAGAAAAATGCAAGAATAAACAGAAGAGATAGTGCAACTAACCTTGAATATCCACTCTCTTTTACAGATGATATAAGAGGGGACATTTTAGTTGATGTGGGATCTGGCCCCACTCTTTACCAGGTCATGAGTGGCTGTGAGAGATTTGATCGTGTCATCCTGTCTGACTTTTTGGAGGTGAATCGAAGAGAGCTGCAAAACTGGTTACAGGAGGGAAAGAGTAGTATAGACTGGACTTCTTACTTCAAGTATGTGTGTGAACTGGAGGGCCGCAGGTGAGATTTCCTTTTCTTGTCTAAAAGAGAGATTTAAAGTTGTAAATAAAGAATGCTTATTTACTATAAAATGCATATGCAAAGCGATTTGTAAACAATTATATATACATATACATACATATATACATACAGCTGCACTATATGTAACCAGTCAAGGTCTTTTACCTTGGCAGTATGAGAACACTCCCAACAAGAGGCTGTTCAATCATTTAGAATTGATGTAAACTGGATGGAGTTGGTCAGCTAATTTATCTGAAACATTGGTGAGATTGTTAACTTGTAGAGCCTCTTACTGTATTATAACACAAGGAAGACACAAGTGTAATAAAATCAATTTTAATAACAAAAGATAAACAGGAATAAATAACACAACTACTAAATGAATACCATGAATGATAAAGAAATAAAGTGCATAAGCCGCATAAAATACAAGTGATTAAGGGTGTACTCACACTAGGCATGGTTGCCTTGAACCGAGCCCGAGAGCAATTGTCCCCCCTCCCCCCACTGGCTTGCACTCACACTGCAGTTAACGTTCTGGGCCGGAGCACGATTACATCATATACAATTGTAACTCAGATCACTAATTAGTTAAGTTTTTTTTCCCTTCAATATTCTATTTTATGCTTAATATGTAGAAAAAGAATATCATCAACTTTACCCTAAAAATGTAATATCAACAAAAAGAGAAACTGTTACAAAAATAATTTTATTTTTACACAAATTGAAACTAGTCAGAGTAATCTGAGATCGCTGATTGGATGAGGTTAGAGGTTAGTCCCGCCCCTAGAGATCGTTAGAGAGACGAAGATGTGAGAGAAGTCAAGCATGGGCGTTTGCTTTACAGAGCTCATAACAAGAGATAAAAACCTATAAATTGAGTGTGAAACTTTTGAAATTGGATTGTATTGAACATTAGATTTGATTGTGGATACTTTTGAGTAGAGGAACAGAAGGATTAGTGCAAAGAAAAGCGGAATCAAATATAAAATTTCTTTATATGGATTACTTTCTCCTTGGCTGGGGGTTTTTTTTTTTTGTCTTCTTCTTTTCCCTTTTCTTTCTGTGCGTGTGAATGTTTCTTCTTCTGTCGACCCTGAGCTGCAGCGGTTGAGATTGTCATCAAAGAATTGTCCTTGCCTGTTGCTGTGTGCACGTTGCTTGGACTGGCGAGCCCTTCCCATCTGATTCGTACCTGGTGACATTGTTTCAAAGAGAGTGAAATACCGATTGGTAGGACAAACCATTTTCCTTCCCCCCTAATCACTTTCTTTTTTCTTCTTATTGGACCCAACTATTTTTTTCCTTCTTCATTACGGACCCGCTAGATTGAAAAACTGATTTTTCATGAAATAAAGGGCACTATTCAAATTTATTTTTTTCTTCATGTGACCCCTCTTTGTTATTTTTTTCCCCTTGAATACGAACTGAAACTGTGAATTTAAACTGAGACAGTGAATTTGAACTGAGACATTGTCCTTGTTTATTTTTTTATTTTATAATTTTTTTCATTCGATATTTCAATTGAAAAAGACATACTGTTGTTTATATGATGTTATTTTTTTTATGTCAAGAGTTAAGGGAAAAAAATCTAAATCTTATCTAATACTTACCTTTGAGTGTTTTTTCCTTCTTTTTTTCCTCCAGAGTCGCACTTAGTCTTCTGTGACTGGTCCAAAATTATTTAAATTGTGTCTTAAATCTGACATTTTATAAGTGTGCGTATTGAAGAAGTAGAACCAGTGACACTGGTTACGCAAAAGTGGCGAACCTGCAGCCAGGAGGAAAAAACATAGATATACACATTTTGAAACCACAAATAAAATATTAACCCCCAGAGGTCTGAGTGATTCTGGGGCCCTTGAGATGTTTTGACATGCCCTGACATTTGTGCTTATTTCAGCTACTTATATCATACTATTGGCCAACATGTAGTTTTGCTGTATTCAGCACAAACTCTGCTACAATAATATGTGAGCAATATAGATATACATGTTTGCATTTTTTTTTAAATAAAGATTATGCGTGGTTAGTAGGTTTTGGGGGAAAAAATGTCCTTGCAATAAGGCCATAAAACATATCGTCGCTGCCCGATGAAACTCACGTATTTCCAAAACGGTTACTTTTCAGGAAGTGAAAAAAACACCGTATTTCAAAAGCAGTTGAATGTAGCGTTGTCATACTTGGTACGGCATCTTTACATGTAACCATATTCTTGCCAGTGTAATGATATAATCCAAATTTGACCAAAATTGAGTTTAAATGGACATACGTGCATATTTTACAGTAACGGTGGTCGATACGCGTTCTTCCGATCATTAATTAGAATGACCAAGTCGCATTTCATATTGACAGATGAATACTCAATATTCATCTATTGCTCAGTTTATTAAATAGCCTACGTCTTAGTTTATTAAATACGCTTAGTTTATTTAATATTAATTAACTTTCGTCAGCCAGGTTCACAAAAAAAAAAAAAAAAAAAAATATTCGGTGACACTTACTTCGTCTAGACCATTTACCGATAAATAATAGTTGTGAATATATAATAAACTTGAGAACAGTTGTCAAAAACAAACGTTTGCTGATACTTTACCTCACAGTGTTATTCGGCTATCCAGTGCTGAGCTTCGATGAAACTTCACGAGACCGGCGAGATGCTTCCACAGGGCGGGAGATATGCGGCGTGATTGACAGCTTTGACACCAAATGGATATACGTGAAAATCAGATGACATGATTTCACAACTTTTCATTGGCCATTTAGATTATGTGAAGCATACTGTATACGGAAATGAACCTGGACATTCAATCCGTCGAAAAATCTCAAAATCGGCAAAATGGACATACGTGGTTTTCATCGGACAGCGACGATATTCTGAATAGTTGTTCACAAGACTTTTGAGTTATCAAGCTTGTAGGCTAGAATTTTTACTACACAATTATGTAAAAATTATTCTGAACACTTTAACACAAACAACAATATAATGATTTGAATTTTGTAAGTCAGTTTTTGTGTCAGCACTGCTGTATGCGTGGGAGTGGTGATGGCCATGAATATTTACATAATTCACAGCAGGGGAGACAAAGGACACTCCCCCCAGTGGTTAATGGCCCATCAAAGTGGAATGCTGTGAGGCAGCCTGAACAAATAATATGACATTGGAGACTGGAGTAACCTATTCACTCGCATAGTGTAACAGCTGCTCATGCAAGGAAAATGTCCAGGATGGAGGGGACAGTTTACACATGAAACAACTTATAGTGGTACAGAAGGCAGTGTACATAGGGAGGGACAGGACCATTACAGACAATGGGTGGTTTGGAAATGGCCCACTCACCCACCTCTGCATAACCTACTCACTCACATAGTGTAACAGCTGCTTATGCAAGGAAAATGTCCAGGATGGAGGGGACAGGGACACTGATGTTCTTGGCCAGCTCAATGGTCAGTGGAAGGTGGTCAACAGAGCGCACACATCTGAACACAGTCACACATCTTTGTGCCACTCTTGAAAACAGTTCTTGTTCAACTGAAGACATAAGTGAACACTGCATGCCTGGCATTTCCATGGTGTTTTTTCCCACGCACTGCTTTGCAATGCACACAGAACTGGCGACCAACCGTCGCAACATTCCTGCCATCGGAGCTCAGCTCCTGGAACCGGTATATGGTCAGTACTGGTCCGGTTTGGTGCTGCTTTCTGTGACCAACCACAGAGCTCTGTGATAAGTTGCTGCATAAACTCTTTATGGGATATGTTACCATGTAGCTCTTTGTGCAAAATGAAAGAGTTGGTGGAAGCAATATCCAAGAAGTGCAGAAAGATCTTTCTGTACCACTTTATGGTTTTGTGCTGTGTTGTGTAGTACTGAATCAGCTGATCAGACAGGTCAACACCCCCCATGTGTTTGTTGTATGCAGTCACAGGTGCAGGACATGGAAATGTCTTTGTCCTCAATGTTCCTTGTGATTTCACTCTCCTCTGCACAGTGTCCCCTGAATGAGCAGAATGGATAGTAGAACAGACAGATACCTCTCGTGTGTCCATCCACTTCACAAATACAAGAGGTCCATCCCGAATCCATCTGATGGATCCCCTGGCAGATTTTTTAGAGAGTGAATTAGCTGCATTCCGAGGGCAGTCCTTCCTGTTGTCCCTGTAAGTCCCACATGCACCAAACTTCACTGCAAACAGGTCTTTTAAGAGCTTTGGACTTGTATAAAAATTGTCCATGTACACATGGTACCCAGAACCCAAAAATGTATGGTCTAAAAGAGAAGTCACAGCATCATATGACAGTCCATGGCCTGTGGGAAAGTTGTTCTTTCCTGTGTACACAGAGAAGTCCACAGTGTATCCATTTGAAGAGTCTGCAAGAACAAACAACTTGAAACCCCACTTGGTTGGCTTGGCTTTCATGTACTGTGTCATACCAGTGTGTGCTTTGCATGCCACCATTCTTTCATCCACGGCTAAATTTTTTCTAGGATGATAAGATAGCTTTGCAAGCATGACAAATAGTGTCCATGAGAGGTTTGACCCGGAACAGACGGTCGTGTTCAGCTGTGCCCCTCTTTCTGTCATTGACTTTGTCTGCATCTGCGTGACTCATGTGCACATTCCGAGAAATTGTCCGGTATCTGTCCCTAGACATATCTGTAGCTGGAAAAGGTACAGAGAAAACACTGCTCTGCCGCCAGTAGTCACTGATGGAGCTCACATTCACCATTGCCATGTAAAATAGCAGCCCAATGTAGCGGTACATCTCACCGATGCTTACATCTTTCCATTTATTTTTGCAGCCCTTTGCAGTTGCTTTGGCAGCCTGCGCATTGGTGTTATGGCACAGAGTTGACACAGCACTTTCTGAGAAAAAGAGTTTGAACAGACTCATGGGAGAATGTGACTCAGCAGAGCTCAGTTGTGGTCCAGTTTCACGGGCGGGCAGGAATCGCAGCGTATGTGGAACCATATCAACATCCGTCTGTGTTTTCCATGACAGAGTGGACTGCCTGTTGTTTGCCTTAGCTCTCTTTGGAACAGGTGCTTGGATATTTTCATTGTCACATCTGTAAAAAATAAATAAAAATGTGAGCATGCTGATAACAATCACTATAGCCATGCATAACAAAGACAGCAGTTTTTGTAATATCATACAAGAACATACTTTTGTTTTATGACGATGTAAATACAATTATATCTGTAAAATATTACGTCTGTGCACTTACGCAGTATGATTCTCGATTGCACTGAGAACTGAACGAGATCCGTGTGCCCCTTTGCGCGGTGCTGGTGACGGCGATCGGGAAGCAGCCAGATTCCTAAACAAAACAAAAAACTGTTACCATACATTGTCCAAAGTAAACTGATGGGCAATTAGTGGGTATGGGTGCACAATGTATGTTTACATGTTGATGATGGGCCATAGGACAGACAAACTTTATCTATTGATGTTCTGTAGACCATATGTATGATAAACTAACAAAAACTGGGTGAAATGTATTACAAATATGTTTACAGAATATCACATTACAAGTGTTTACACGTGAGTATATACACAAACATTTGTAAGTGACACTGTAAGGCAATATTTTCTGTAAGCTGTCAAAAGCTAGCCAAAACTAGCTAAAATATAGTCTGAAAACTCATATGAGTTTTATATTATCACCATGCACAACAAAGACAACAGTTTCTGTAATGCCATACAGGTACATATACGTTTTGAATTGAGATGATGTATACAGTTACGTCTGTATAATATACTTACTCGGTATGATTCTCGATCGCACTGCGAACTGAACGAGATCCGTGTGCCCCTGTGCGCGGTGCTGGTGACGGCGATCATGAAGCAGCCACATTCCTAAACAAAACAAAAAAACTATTAGCATACATTGTCCAAAGTAAACTGATGTGCAGTTAGTGGGTATGGGTGCACAATGTTTGTATATATCTGCTGACAATGGGCCATAGGACAGACAAATATCTATTGATTGGCCATGAGTACTATCTGTTGATGGGCCATATAGACCGCACGTATTCAGTGCATTTCAAACATTTACACCTGTATTCACAAACATCTGTATTTTAGGCATAAGGCCGTATTTTAGCACGATAACTAACCCAACCCGATATAAAAAAATAGTGTTTAGACACTATCACATTATTTTACCATAGACTAAAATATATTTGCACTAAATCACATCATATTACACCTAAGCAGATATTCACAAACAAGTTACATTAGGCATTATTCACAAACAAGTTACATTAGGCATAAGACCGTATTTTAGCATAATCAGTGTCATAAGCTAACTAAAACTGAGCGAAATACATTACAAAAAGATTAGATATTTGTGAGGGACATTGTGAGGCAATATTTCCCGCGAGCGGACACAAACAAGTCAAAACTAGACACAATATAGTAGGAAATACGAGTTTTATATTATCAGAAAAATAATTATAGTAAACAACTTACTTATATCCTCGTCCGGGTCAATTCGCTGTTCGAAATGCAACCGTTCGTCATCTGAGTTGCAATCTTCCTCAGAGGAAAAGGTGAATTCTTCCTCGCTGTCCAGAATCATCTGAAGAGCCTCTTTATCGGAGTAGCGTGCCATCCTCAAAACACGATGAACCTTCAGTGAGTCTGATGTAGAAACTTTGTGTTTTTGTGGCACTGACCGGGGGGCGTGTGCGATGCATATATTACACCCAAACTAATTACCATGTGAATGGCGTGGGGGGTGTGGCGGTCTCAGCTCATTACAGATAATGAAGTGAGAAGGAAAAGAAGGAACCTCTCCTTGGTTTCAAACGAATTACATAAACTGAGAATATTTATTTTTGATTTGACTTACTTAATTTAAAAGTAGACATTCTAAGCATTATGTAGACATGTCTCTCATGTCTGTGTGACAAGTATTTGCTGAGTTTCAGATCATTTTAAACGCATTTCAGAATTGACTTCACTGAGAGGCAGAAGTCAGATCACACATCATGTTGGTTTTCTTTATTTTGCGAAAAGCACAACATTTAGTTTTTTTTGTGAGTGTACACAAATAAAAGTACACACTTTACACTTTAGAATGATGTATAACACTAGTATGTATGATCAAATTTGACGGAGTATTTTGAGTCTCTTTCACACCAATAAGAAAAAAAACGGGGTGGTATCGCCGGCGATACCTCCGACTCCAGAGTGTTAAAGTGCAAGAGGAAAAAGGGACAGTTATACTTTACCTGAGAGAAATAGCCAAAATGAATATAGTGAGACAAGAAAATGTGAACGTTTCAAATGCTGTCCTGATTAGCGGCCTTACATTAGATGAAGCAGACCAGCATGTAGAAGCATATTTGCTTCGATATGGTTCTATAAAATGAAACTTACTGATAGATGACCCTACCTCAAAATTCCACCGTAATGCCATAGTAGAATTTGCTCATAGTACTGCTATGCGCAATTTAGGGCCCTTACTTCCCTTGACATTTGTTTGCCCTACTGACCTGAGTGTTACTTTTCATATACACCCCTTAGACAGCATATGCCCCCAGGCTGAGAGCAGTGAAGTTACCAAGGGGTACCTCGAAGAACTGCAAGCAAATGCCAGTGCAACTGGGAAGTCATTTCAAGATGTGCTTCAGGATGAATTGGCAAAGATTCACCAGGTTAGTGTCTCTGCAAAAGAACCAGTTAAGCCACAGGGAGTGAGTTATTGTAATCTTGGTGATAACCACCTGATTCCGGGAAGCAGCAGTCCCCCTCAATTGAGTGATGACAGCCCAGAGATAAAAAGCCCGGTTAAGGAGAGCACATCTAGTGCTACACCCTGACAGTCGCAAGCCAGTGGGACCATACCTGCTACTATGGTGTCTCCAACCATCTCAGCAAGCATCCTAGACACACCCACGGTACAACGAGTTGTGGTAGAGCACATTGTGAAGGCAAATGAAGCTTTGTCATCCCAACAAGCTTTAATTTGCCTTCAGCCCTTTTCTGGTAAAATACCTCGCCCTGGAAATGAGCCAGATTTTGATACTTGCTGTGCGAGTGTCAACCTTCTTATGACGGATCCTTCTATTTCTGATCTACATCGAACAAGAAAAATTCTTGACAGTCTGCTTTTCCGGCTGCGGATATTGTCAAACATGTCTCTCCCAAAAGCTTACCTACTGTGTATCTGGAGCTGCTAGAGTCTGTATATGGCTCTGTTGAAGATGGAGATGAGTTGCTAGCCAAGTTTTTGAGCACTCTTCAAAACCATGGCGAGAAGCCTTCAACTTATTTGCATAGATTGCAAGTTCTCTTGAGCACAACAATTCGACGAGGTGGCATATCTGAAAGTGAAAGAGATTGTCGTCTTCTGAAGCAGTTTTTCACGGGTGTTGGGACAACAGCCTCATTGCTGACCTTCAGCTGGAAAAGAGGAAATACAACCCACCTTCACTCACAGAATTAGTAGTGCTCATTCGCACAGAAGAAGACAAAAATGCCTCCAAAGAAGAATGAATGAGGAAGCACTTAGGGTTAAACAAGCACTGTCCTGCTCCTTCAAAATTCAGAACATCAACCCACCAGATATCTGCACATCCATGCGATGCACTTGATGTTGACCACACTGAAGTAACTCTTTTAAAGCAAGTCTGTGATCTCCAAGCTCAAGTTAATTCCCTACAAAAGCATTCTGGCCAGAAGGACAAAGCCATCCATGCAAAATCAGATGAAGTGAGTGCACTGAAGAAGGCTGTCACTGAGTTTCAGGCCCAGGTCACAGTTATGAAAAATGCAGCTACTTCAAAAAAGAAGAATGATGTGGAAGTAACTGAAATCATTGACTTGAAGAGGCAGATTGTTGACTTGAGAGTCCAAATTTCTGCTCCTGAGATGCACAGAAACTGTCCTGAGAAGTTTCCTCAATTCAAAGATTGCCCCAAGCACAAACTATCTGAATCAGGTACAACAGAGTGGTCCAGAAATGGTCAAATGCCTGACAGCAGACCTCGTCCAGGATATTACTTCAGATGGTCACCTTGCCAACAGTTGTGGTAATGCTCCTGATCCTACTAAAGTTGCGGAAAAATGACACAAGCTAAGAGAGCAACAAGCCCAGTGGGATTCGCAACACGCTGCAGCTAGGAAACCTTTAAACTAAGAATGGTCTCTGTAGAGGGGCATACAGAGACCGGACAAGGAAAGAACTGCCCAAAGAAGCCTAGACACTCATTCAACCAACATGCTTGTAGCAAGTCACCTTCATATAACTTACCAAGAGGGTTAGTAGGAATAAAGTGTACTGCCCAAATTGCTGTTGGTGGAAAAGAAGTTTCCTGTCTTTTGGACACGGGATCCCAAGTCACCACAATTCCTTGGTCATTCTATGAACGCCATTTGTCAGATTGTCCTCTGAAGTCACTGAACACCTTACTTGAAGTGGAAGGGGCAAATGGACAAGCAGTTCCTTACCTTGGATATGTGGAACTGATCTTAAAGTTTCCTAGAGAGTTTCTTGGTATAGAAGCAGAGGTACCTACCCTAGCTTTAGTTGTTCCAGATTTGATGAACACATCTCAAGTTCTGATTGGCACTAACTCATTAGATGCCCTTTACCGTGATTATGTCCAGAAGCCTACGGCACAACCTCAATCCAGCTCTCACGGTTACTGTGCAGTGCTAAAAGTTCTGGAATCAAGACACAAGTCACCAACCTCACCCTCCTTTCCTGGTGGTTTGCTGGTTGCAAGCAGTTTGCATACTTTACCTTCCAGGAGGCACTATCAGTTATCAGTTGTGCTAAGGAATGAAACCCAGACTGATATCACCATCCAGCCCAGAACTATAATTGCTGAGATGCACGCAGTCCAGAGTGTAATAAAGAGTCAACAAACAAATTCCAGTGCTGTGAATGCAAAAGCCCCTGTTCGTTCCGATCTCAGTTTCGACTTTGGAGACTCTCCCTTGTCACCTGAATGGAAAAAGCGGATAACAGATTAGCTGAATTCCATGCCTGAAGTCTTTGCCTTGCACGACTTAGATTATGGACACACTGACAAAGTCACACACCATATAACGCTTAGCGACAAGACACAAGACACCTTCAAACACAGGGCTTGACCTATCTACCCTCAAGACATTGATGCAGTAAGGAAACATCTGCAAGAATTGTTAGCTGCTGGAATCTTTCGAGAGTCAGAATCTCCCTTTGCTTCCCCTAAAGTAGTTGTAAGGAAGAAGGACAACTCTGTTTGTCTGTGTATTGATTTCAGAAAGCTCAGCTCACAAACCATCAAGCAGATATGCCTTGCCGAACCTGGAGGAAGCCTTTTCAGTGTTGACTGGTTCGAGGTGGTTCTCTGTCCTTGACTTAAAATCGGGGTATTATCAGATTGAGATGGAGGAAGCTGACAAGAGTAAAACTGCCTTTGTGTGTCCCCTGGGAGTTCAATAGGATGCCCCAGGGGATCACCAATGCCCCAAGTATGTTTCAAAGACTGATGGAACGATGTATGGGCGATTTGAACAGGAAAGAAGTTTTAGTCTTCATTGATGATCTGATAGTTTTCTCTGAAAGTCTCGAAGAGCATGAGTCACGACTGTTACAAGTCTTGAAATGACTCAAGGAATATGGATTAAAATGATCACCTGAGAAATGCAAGTTTTTCCAGAGCTCTGTTCGATACCTGGGTCATATTGTATCTGAGAACGGAGTGGAGACAGATCCGGTGAAAACCGAGGCCCTTAAAACCTGGCCACGACCCAGGAACCTCAAGGAATTAAGATAATTCCTGGGTTTTTCTGGATATTATAGGAGGTTTGTCCAGGATTACTCTAAAATCATCAAGCCTCTTAATTATCTCACAACAGGGTATCCACCACTTCGAAAAGGTCACAGCCAAGACAAGAGCAAACAGTACCTTGACCCCAAAGCACAGTTTGGGGATAGATGGAATCACTCATGTCAACAAGCCTTTGATGTGATCATTGAAAAACTAACTTCTGCTCCTGTCCTAGGATTTGCAAATCCAAAGCTCCCGTACATCTTGCATACCGACGCCAGTACCACTAGGCTCGGAGCAGCCTTGTACCAGAAGCAAGAAGGACAGATGCGGGTGATTGCATTTGCAAGTCGAGGATTGACGAAAAGTGAAACTAAGTACCCAGCTCACAAGCTGGAATTTTTAGCTCTTAAATGGGCAGTTACATCTAAGTTTAGTGATAACCTGTATGGAATGGAATTTGTAGTTGTAACAGATAGCAACTCCTTAACCTACATTCTGACATCTACAAAGCTGGATGCCACCAGTTATCGCTGGTTGTCAAGTCTGTCCACCTTCAATTTCAAGCGACAGAACAGGGCTGAAAGCCAGAATCAGGACGCTGATGGGCTTTCTCGACGTCCACATGGAGAGCCTTTGGACAATCTGGTGTCCCAGAAAGAGAGGGAGAGGATAAAACAGTTTACCCTTCATCATCTAGATGAAGCCACAGCTGAAGAGTCTGTTATCCTGCCGGAAGCCATAAAAGCCATCTGCGAAAGACATCAGCTTAACGAGTTCCCTAATCATTGTGGATTGTTGAACCATTCCTTTGCCCTTGTCGAGTCTTTGGCTCTACATGCAGATGTGCTACCTGATGAGTTCGAACAGGAAGATGAGCATGGTCTCCCTGTTATTCCTTACCTGTCCAATGAAGAGTTGATGAAGCAGCAGAGGATGAATCCAGACCTTAAAGTCATAATTGATTGTTTGGAGTTGAATGTGAAGCCTCTTCTTCCAAAGAGCCAGTCTACTTGCTATTGTCTTGTGGATAAGAGAGTGGAATCGGCTGGAATTGAGAGATGGAGTACTGTACAGGAAGAGGCAAGATCAAGGAACCACCCTTTATCAATCAGCCTTACCTGCTGCTCTGAGAGGAACCGTGTTGAGGAGTCTACATGATGACATGGGGCACATGGGCATGGAAAGGACCCTTGACCTTGTCAGGACCAGATTCTTTTGGCCAAAGATGTCATTATCTGTGGAAGAGAAAATTCAGACATGTGAGAGATGTGTACATAGGAAGAAGCTCCCAGAGCGAGCTGCCGCTATGTTGAACATCAAAACTACCAGACCGTTGGAGTTTTGTCTGTATGGACTTCTTGTCCTTAGAGCCGGATAAGAGTAATACCAAAGACATATTAGTCATTACGGATCACTTCACCAAGTATGCAGTGGCTGTGCCTACCCGAAACCAGAAGGCGCAGACTGTGGCTAGATGCCTATGGCAAAACTTCCTAGTACATTATGGATTTCCAGAGAGATTGCATAGCGATCAAGGGCCAGATTTCGAGTCACGCCTGATTAAGGAGCTGTGTCACACTATAGGCATACGCAAGGTGAGAGCTACTCCTTACCACCCAAGAGGAAATCCAGTGGAGAGATTCAATAGAACCCTTCTCCAGATGTTGGGTACACTCGAAAACAAGAAAAAGTCTTGCTGGAAGGAGTTTGTGAAGCCTTTGGTGCATGCTTACAATTGCACTCGAAATGATGTGACAGGATACACTCCCTATGAACTTATGTTTGGGAGAAAGCCCAGGCTGCCAGTTGAATTAGCCTTTGGTCTGCCAGTGAATGGACCTACCAAGTCCCACTCTCAGTATGTTAGGGATCTGAAAGAATGTTTGAAAGAGGGCTATGAGTTTGCCATCAAGAATGCTGCAAAGGTGGCTGATCGTAACAAGGGAAGGTTTGACAAACGTGTGGTGGTTTCTACTCTTGAGGAAGGAGCAGTCCTTGTGCGGAATGTTAAGCTCAGAGGGAAGCACAAGCTCGCAGACAAATGGGAGCCAGATGTCTATGTAGTAACTCGGAAAGTTGATGGCCTCCCAGTGTATGTAGTCCAGCCAGAGGGAAAGAATGTTCCTATCTACACTTTGCATCGGGACTTGTTGTTACTGTGTGGATTTCTGCACGTGGATGAATCTGAAGAGTTGCCTAAACAGAGTCTGAATCGTAGACCTAGAACAAGAGCTTACCTGGATTCTGGAAAAGCAAAAGAATCAGAATCAGTCGAAGAATGTTCAGATTATGAAGATGATTCTGAGTTTTCTTATATGACTGGAAGAGGATTTGAGATTGACACCAAAATTCTTTCAGGATTAGAATCCAGACCATCAACGAGTACTGAACGGACTGTAACCAATCTACCTGATTGAGTGCCTGCAGAAGAACCTCCTACAGAACCTGTGGGATACTTACCTGGAAACTCACCTGAAGGAAACTCCTTACCTGTACCAGATCCGGCTGGAACCACTGTGTCTGATGATGAATCTGGAAAGGTAACAGAAACAGTAGAACAAAGGCAGAGAGAAGAACTTCAAGGATCGTCAAGTGAGTTCTCTGAGCAAGCACTTGAAAAATTGTCCAGCATTAATCAGGAGGAAGGAATGATGATTCAGGATGAGCTGAACATGGAAGTGAATTCTCACCAGGATCAAGCGAAACAAGAGGATCAAGTGGAAGAGAGCTTTGTTCCAAGATGCTCTCTAAGGCCACGAGCACCTCCGAGACGACTTCAGTACTCACAGTTGGGACATCCTCTTAGTCTAGTTATCCAGTCCTTGTTGACAGGCCTCAATACTGCTTTTACTACCTCCTTGGATGACTCTGAATATTCAACCAGAACCTCTAGTCCTGATCCTATTGTGACAATTCAGCCCCATACATGCAGAGGGACCTGCATATATTCAGGAGGGGAGGGTGTAACCCAGGTCACTAAATAGTTAAGTTTTTTTCCCCTTCAAGATTCTATTTTGTGTTAATATGTAGAAAAAGAATATCATCAACTTTACTCTAAAAATGTAATATTAACAATAAGAGAAATTGTTACAAAAATAATTATATTTTTACGCAAATTAAAACTAGTCAGAGTAATCTGAGATTGCTGATTGGATGAGGTTAGAGGTTAGTCCCGCCCTTAGAGATCGTTAGAGAGACGAAGATGTGAGAGAAGTCAAGCGAGTGCGTTTGCTTTACGCATAACATCAGATAAAAACCTATAAATTGAGTGTGAAACTTTTGAAATTGGATTGTATTGAACATAAGATTTGATTGTGGATACTTTTGAGTAGAAGAACAGGAGGATTAATGCGAAGAAAAGTGGAATCAATGTGTGTTTAATAGAATATCTTAATTTTTTTTTTCTCTCCGTTTCTTTTATGGATTATTTTCTCCTTGGCCAGGGTTTTTCTTTTTTTGTCTTCTTCTTTTCCCTTTTCTTTCTGTGCATGTGAATGTTTCTTCTGCTGTCGACCCTGAGCTCCAGCAGTTGAGATTGTCATCAAAGAATTGTCCTTGCCTGTTGCTGTGTGCACGTTGCTTGGACTGGTGAGCCATTCCCATCTGATTCGTACCTGGTGACATTGTTTCAAGAGTGTGAAATACCGATTGGTAGGACAAACCTTTTTTTTTCCCCCTAATCACTTTCTTTTTTCTTCTTATTGGACCCAACTATTTTTTTCCTTCTTCATTACGGACCCGCTGGATTGAAAAACTGATTTTTCATGGACTAAGGGCTCTATTCAATTTTTCTTTTCTTTTCTTCGTGTGACCCCTCTTAGTTATTTTTTTCCCTTGAATACGAACTGAAACTGTGAATTTGAACTGAGACGGTGAATTTGAACTGAGACATTGTCCTTGTTTATTTTTTATTTTCATTTGATATTTCAATTGAACAAGACATACTGTTGTTTATATGGTGTTATTTTTTTTACAAAAAAATCTAAATCTTATCTAATACTTACCTTTGAGTGGTTTTTCCCTTCTTTTTTCCTCCAGAGTCGCACTTAGTCTTCTGTGACTGGTCCAAAATTATTTAAATTGTGTCTTAAATCTGACACTTTATAAGTGTGCGTATTGAAGATGTAGAACCAGTGACATTGGTTACACAATACAACTTTTTGTATGAAAGAAAACAGGAAGAAATGCACTAAGATAATAGTTATATCATTTTAAATTTTATCATTTATGCCACGCAACAATTTTCACTTGTACGTATCAGAGGATTATTACGAACTACGAAGGCAGCTGACGTTAATGGAGTAATTTGCAGCTTAACTCGCAAACTACAATTCCTGTTCATCAATAATTTGAGAACCAGACCCGTTATAAACCCAAATACACTCGAATTAAGTACATGAACTGAAAAGTGTACTACCAAAGTAGTAATAAAGCTGTTTGCCATCATAATGATGACAGCAGCGCACACAAAGTAGTAGCTGTTCCGTGCTCCGAAACCGTGCTCTGGCCCACCTCTTCCAAGCGAGCCAGGGACGGCTAAATGAACCATGCCCGGGCATGGAATGGAGCAGTCACACTTGTCAAACGAAGCGGGCTTTGTTGGTCAAACACACTCTGGCACGGTTCAGAGTGTCTAGTGTGAGTACACCCTAAGTTGAGTGTGGCAATGGCAGAGTTACGTTATCTTATAGAAAGATAACTGTTATTTCCATTCAGTCAGTCACGTTCAACGTTATGTCAATACTGACGTAATGGGGTCTCGCCTGGGAGCCCAGTCACTTCCAAGTGGAACAGAAGTGAGCCAATTGACATTGGCCGGTGATTTGCATGCCGAGTCACACCTATCTGGACATACAGGTATAAATAGGACCGGCATATTCACTTTCATTCATACTTTGCTTCGGAGTCGAGTGGTTGTCAAGCGCTTGCTCTTTTTCCAGTCACCTGAAAAGAGTGCAAATTTGTTAAAAAAAAAAAAAATGTATAGAGCAAAAAAGCAATGTTAATTGGTATCTGGAGTTTCTCCAACAACAGCAATTGGCACTGCTATTTTTTGCTGTACAGCTCGTGGGTTCTACATTTCATCCCTGGGCGTTTTGCCTGAAAGAGCAGTTTCCTAAAAGAGTGACCAGCATCTTTTTCAAGATATCTTTTGTGCATGTGTTTCTGGATGTGGTCATTTCCTGACCTCATCTGACAGCCACGATCGCTGTCTCACGTGCCTGGGCAAACAACATGCTGAGAAAGCGCTCATGGATGGTACATGCTCTCACTGCGAGAGCATGTCCATGTTGGCGTTGTGGTCGCAACTCTCCTTCTTTTAATACGGAGGCACGAGTCCCCTCTGCTGCTACCCAGCCCCCCGCGGCTTCTCTCAGTAGAGCCGCGGGTCTGGTTAGCACTCTGAGGGTTACAGTGGGAGCTTCTTCGTCGGGTCCGCCCCCACGAACCTTCCACTCCTCTACCGTGCCATGTGCCATCGAGTTGCCGGGTGTTGGTGTGGGTCCCTCATGTGAGGCACCTTGTATCTCATTCAGTGCTCCGGATGAGGATCTGATGTGGATTGTTGCATCAGAGAGTGGGGTTTTGTCCTCTAGAGAGGATGAGGAGGCTGAGTTGCGCCCCTTCGGGGTGGTTACTCACGCTGAAATGGATTTGAAGTTGACGGCCATAGTTTCCCGGGCTGCTGCGGACATTGGGCTCTAGTGGAACCTCCACCGTTTCCTGAGCATTCGTGGCTGGACAATTTATTACTGGGTGTGGCACCCCTCAGGTTTTATTTGTCTTTAGAGACCACATTGTGTGCTGTGTGTGCTGCTGTTTGCTCTCCTTTCTATCCTATCCCCTTTGGTAGAAGTTGGAATTGTTAGGCAGGATTCAATCTTTAATCATGTCGAGAGAGTCTGTTAAGAGATGGTGATATGGAGTTTGAGAGCGCTGCCTCCGAGCGCTTCTCATGCGATGATAAAGTGTACGAGGAGTTACTTGAGGTGGCAACTCGTGTGGTGGCCAGGCTTCAATTAAACTGGCCGCAGGAGCAAGAGAACCCCAGACTCTCCAAGCTAGATGACAGATTTCTGTTGGGTGGCCAAGGGGAAGGACTCCAACACCGATCTCTCCGCTTTTTTGCTGATCTCCATGACGAGTTATCTCATTCATGGAGTAAGCCATACTCCTCTCATGTCTTTGTGCCCGTGACAGCAATTTATTCAACCATCGTGGGTGCAAGGGCACAGGGGTATATACGATGTAGGCTTGCAGGCAATCATCCCTGGTGGCACATCATCGCTCAAGAAGCCAACGCTCTCCACCAAGACATGCAGAACAACATCCGCATTGGTGAGGAAGGCATTCCAGGCAACAAGTCAGACTGATGCTGCCCTGCACACCATGGCGGTTCTTCAGGTATACCAGGCTGACCTGCTAAAGTATTTGAACATGAGCAGGGGTATTAGTGAGGAGGCATTTTCAGAACTACTCTGGGCAACAGACCTGTCTCACTGCGTGAGTATTTCAGGAAAGAGTAGAAGCTCCTTCTCCTACCCTCCCCGGCCCTATCAGTGTCTTCGCTGATCTCAAGTCTCTGGGGTTGAGATGCAACACCATAAAAAGCGTTCTCCCTCCTGCCTAGAGAACAACATATTTAGGGATCATATGGGACTCGGTCACTTATGTCTAAAGAAACGTTGAAACGTCAGGTTTCAAATCATGTAAGTCAAATCGAAAACAAAACTTCTCTGTTTATGTATTCTGTATGAAAAGAGACAAATGTCAGACGCCTGTGATTCAGCTCATTATCCGCTAATGCGGCCACGCCCACGGAGCCAGCGCTATTCAGATGCAAATTCTGAGGCAATACATGTATACATCGTCTGAATCGTGTATTTATTGTCTTGAAAAGTGTTTTTCTGTATGTTAAAGTGATCTCTGGAAGCCTGTTAGTTCCTGGAATGTCACATGATATGCCTCTTCTTTTACTGAGGCATTTGTGGACTAAAGGGGCAGAGCGCCCTCCGGCTGCAAGTATAAATTGAAAACACAGTATCCAGCGCTCATAGTGATGACAATAAATATAAAATAAATATTACTCTTCTGTATAGAAAATTGACATAAACATATGAGAATCCATCAATATTTCTCCAAATGTGCATGCTTTTNATGAATATAATAATTGTTCATAAAACGTCGTGAATTATTGTATTCATATTCCACCCATAAATTGATTAATAACTGTACGAAAACGCTACTTCGTTACAAAGATTTTAAGAGTCAAAATGTGAAGCTTGAGTCTTAGATCTTTTTAATGATGTATAGTTTGTCAACTATACATTAACATTTAGGCTATATGATATAACAAATATATTCTTTTGTCTTCTCAGGTGTAAATGACCCATTATTCATGATGATTCACACCTCCACGCATACTGTGTTTCTTGACAAAAAGTGTCTTATAAAATTTAAATCTCTCTATTGTTTTATATGAAGGAGTAGGCAGGATAATTTTTACATAATTTTGAAGCAAAAACTCTAGTCTACAACCTCCAATACTCAGAAGTCTTGTGAACACAGATAAAAAAAAATTTTTGGCCTTATTTCAGTGACTTAAATTACTTTCCATTACTTTCAGAAAGTTTTACGTCTCATGGAGGCTGTGTCCACAGTAATACCTCTGGGCCTCATGTACATGAGTCCGTTTCAGTTGTGGCCCAGAGCCAGGGGATTTCATCTCTCATCTTCTTCATTTATATAGCGCTTTTTACAATACAATACAGATTGTTTCAAAGCAGCTTCACAGTGATAATAGGAAAATTAATGGACAGAGATTGTTTTGGCTTTACAGCAGCTCTAGGAAAAAGTTATTATTAAGCTTAAGTAAGTTTTTGATTGAATCACATCTGAGTGCCAATCCCCAGAGGCAGATAAGGGTTACACGCCACAGGCTTCGTACCCTTTTTATGTGGTTCAGACCCTTTTTATGTGTATTTCTTACCCTGGATCCCACTCTGGGTGCGTGTTGTCACAAGATGTTAATGACAGATGCTTCCCGAATGGGATAGGGTGCAGTCTTAGATGGCCGTCCAGCCCACAGGATCTGGAGAGGCCATCATCTTGATTGGCAATCAATTGCCATGAATTGATAGCTGTATTTCTGGCCCTGAAATACTTCCAGCAGTTAAGGTGCTACCATGTCCTATTGCAGGTGGACACTACAGTAGTCATAAAGGCAGACTGTGTTTGCACTGACTGAACAGGCTAGTGCACAGGTTCTGCTTTGGGCTTAGGACAAGTTCCTGTCCCTCAGGGAAATTTGTGACCCGTCACGGAAACCAGTGACACAAGTCAGCAGCACAACTATCGAGCAAAATGAGAAAGAAGCGTTTTTTTTCAAAATTGGTGATTTTCGTTTTTTTGCAGAATCTGTTAGTTGAGATCACGAAGAAGCCTCTCCATGTTTGAGATAGCAGTTTTGGTATATTTAAAAGCGTACATTTTGAGATTGAAATCGGCTTGTTTTTCTGAGATTCTAGCATGCAGTAGGGGCGTGTCATTGTCTGTGTGTATTTCCATACTGGATAGCCGGCTTTTGTTTATTTTGTTATTGCCCCCCGCCCTCCAAGGGAAGCGTGGCTACTTATTGTGCACATTGCAGCAAAACAGACTTAAAATACTCTGTAAGGGTGGAACTCCTACAGGGGTTCAGGCTGTAAGGTTTGCCGAGCGACTAAAGAAACTTTATCAGCAAGATGGTAGAAAACTGTACATTTCTTGTCTATTACCACCCACTGCAACTTATACCAACGACGGAAATAAGCACAGTTACAATAGCAAAATATGTGGGAGAGCGTTGCTATAGTGTGACAATATTGTATTGCAATAGGGAGCACATTAATGTTAATACTAAAACAAAACTAGTTAGCACATCATTTGTAATTGAAAGGGTTTAATGACAATATCTGATTATGGTTACACTTAAAATAATTACAAAATAGATGTATGAGATGATAAAATAATATACCATTAATTGTAGACAGCATGTATGTAAAAAGTTACCTGAGAGAGAGAAAGAGAAAGAGAGAGAGAGAGAGAGAGAGAGAGAGAGAGAGAGAGAAAGAGGGCCAGAGAGTGCCCAAGAAAAGCCAAGAATCCAAGAAAGAAGAGCATAGAAAAGACCATAGGAAAAAGACCAGAGCATAGAAAAGAGCCCAGAGCAACAGTTACAATCTTCTTTTATCCCTTCCTTGCCCATGTGACTGAAACCCAAATGTGAGACATTCAAACCGACCAATCAGAAGATTAAAACTTCCCCCACTGTACTAAAGGTGTGACCATTTGTAGACCCCCGATGTACACACATCTTGGCCTACAGGCCTTGATCACTATCAGCACCTTTGTGTCTTCCAAATGGCCCTTGTAGCAAGAGAGAGGGGGTTGAAACAGTAAAGCAAATGTCTTTGTTCATTTTAAAATATCTTTAGATATTTTCAATTCTTACAACTCCGTCATTTTTTGTCATAGAGACATAAGTAATATATCAATTGAAACTATAGAATGTCTTCTTTTATTTGTGGACACTCAGAGTAAAAACAAAATGTTGTGCTTTTTGTAAAATAAAGAAAACTAACATGATGGGTGATCTCTCGTCTCCCTCTGAACGAAGTCCAATCTGATAGTTCTCAGAAAATGAACTGTAAGTTAGTGAATACTAATCACAAAAAAAATACACTTATGTCTAAAGACACGTTGAAATGTCAGGTTTTAAATCGTGTAAGTCAAATCGAAAACAAACATTCTGTGTTTATGTAATTTGTATGAAAAGAGAGCCATGTCAGAAGTCTGTGATTCAGCTCATTATCCGCTAATGCAGCCACGCCCACGGAACGAGTGCTATTCAGATGCAAATACATGTATACATCGTCTCATTCGTGTATTTATTGTCTTGAAAAGTGTTGATCTGTATGTTAAAGCCATGGTTAGCGACCTCTAGAAGACATGCCGTTAGTTCCTGGTTCCTGTTCTTCTTTAGATTAATTTGTGGACTAAAGGTGTACATAGCGCCCTCCGGCTGCAAGTATGAATTGAAAACAGAATCCAGCACTGTGATGACAAAAAATATAGAATAAATATTACTCCTCTGTATAGAAAATTGACATAAACATATGAGAATCCATCAATATTTCTCCAAATGTGCATGCTTTTAAGCTAAAAGCCTATATGAAATACCATAGAGGTAACATAATTGTTCAGACACTTTGCATCACAGAAATACATTAGGCTATATTTTAAAGCAGTGTTTCTCAACTCCAGTCCTCGGGACCCACTGCTCTGCACATTTTGTATGTATTCCTTATTTAACGCACCTGATTCAGATCATCAGCTCGTTAGGAGAGACTCCATGACCTGAACTGAGTGTGTCAGGTAAGAGAGACATACAAAATGTGCAGAGCAGTGGGTCCCGAGGACTGGAGTTGAGAACCACTGTTTTAAAGTATATAATACCATTATTTTAAATTGTAATAATATTTCACAGTATTGCTGTTTTTTCTGTATGTTTGATATACACCATCATAGAGGGTTTTTTCACAGCCTACCTGACTGAAAGGCCTCATTATTATGCAAGTCATTTCAGGTCATTATTATGTGATTCTTTTGTCTTCTCAGGTGAGAAAATTTCATTTCATGATTATAGTGACCAAAATGATCACGGTTATCACAGAATCCTGTTCAAAAAGTCCTAATGCTACACAATGAAATCAATTCACCAAGTTTTATGTGGAAAACCAGCAAATAACAAATAAAATTTGCATCAATATGTACTTTTTCTTTACATAAACATTAAAATAATAACATTAAAAATGATGGGCAGATTTTAAAGGAGTGTCTTGCAACATGTTATCTACAATGCACAAGTTCAAATAGAGTTCTGACAAAAAAAGTTTTATAAAAAGATAAAACTCACATATTTCAGCCTCTAAATAATTTTTTATAAAAGTCAAAAAAGATAAATTACTGACATTTACAATGCACATTATCCTTTATTGTTAATAGTATGCGGTCCATGCAGCTTTACAGGGGGTATGGCTTATCTAAATGAGATGTAAATGAGCCCTATTGTCACTCCCAGCAGGTGAGAACAGGTGAGAACTGCAACTTTAGAGGCGTTTTTCTCCCTATAGAGCTTTCTTGAGTGCCTACCTTCAAATGGCCACAACTTCTCCAAATATTATCAGATTTCCATGTGTTACACATCGTTGGAAAGCTTGGAGACTACACTTTCAGAATCTGTGAATAACTCAAAATGCCCCAGAACCGACTTGTGTCCCTACTTTCCGTGACTGGTCACATTTAGTACTGTAGGGCTGTTGTTGTTTGAAATAGATCCGCAATGCAAAGTCATAACGATGGAGGAGCGAATATACAGTGCCCTCCACAAATATTGGCACCCATAGTAAATATGAGCAAAGGCGGCTGTGAAAATAAATCTGCATTATTTATCCTTTTGATCTTTCATTCAAAAAAAATTCTCAAAATTCTAACCTTTCATCGAAGTAAAACAACTGAAAGTGGGGGAAATTCACATTATGAAATAAATGTTTTTCTCCAATACATGTTGGCCACAATTATTGGCACCCCTAGAAATTCTTATAAGTAAAATATCTCTGAAGTATATTCCCAATCATATTTACATTTTTTAGCACACCAGGGTGACTAGGAGCATGAAATTGTCCAGCCATGACTTCCTGTTCCACAGTACAAATATGTGTAAACACAAAGGCCAAATTCCCATAATTATTTATCACAATGAGAAAAACAAAAGAATATAGTTCTGATGTGCAGCAAAAGATTGTTGAGCTTCACAAAATAGAAAATGGCTATAAGAAAAAAGTTAACGCATTGAAAATCCCCATTTCCACCAACAGGGCAATAATTAAGAAGTTCCAATCAACTAAAGATAAAAATTGTATTCTATTGAATTATATGTACATGTGATCTTGTGAAATGTTGTGGGACTATTTGTTTTGCTGGAGGTCCTGGACATCTTGGTCAGATACATGGCATCATGGATTCGATCAAATACTAACAGATAAAAATCAAAACCTGACTGCTTCTGCTAGAAATCTTTTTTAACTGGGCCGTGGTTGGATCTTCCATCAGGATAATGATACAAAACAAACATCAAAATCAACACAAAAATGTGTCACTGAGCACAAAATGAAGCTTCTGCCATGACCATCCCAGTTCCCTGACCTGAACCCTATAGAAAATGAGTGGGGTGAACTGAAGAGAAGAAGCACCAACATGGAGCTGGGAGAGATTCTGTATGAAGGAATGGTCTTTGATATCTTGTCAGGTGTTCTCCAAACTCATCAGGCATTATAGGTGAAGACTCAGAGCTGTTATCTTGGGAAAAGGACGTTGCAATAATTGGGTGCCAATAATTGTGGCCAACGTGAACTAGAGAAATTCTAGTTTATTTCATAATGAGGTTTTCCCCACATTTTCAATTGTTTTACTTAAATGAAAGGTTCGAATTTTGAGATTTTTTTTAATGAAAGATCAAAAGGATAAACAATGCTCATATTTACCATGGGTGCCAATATTAGTGGAGGACACTGTAGTACTATAGTGCTGTTGTTGTCATTCCTAGAAATGTTTTTACGGGGCGCTATTGAGTACCGAATGGAGTAGACGTGTTCTGCTGAGCTCCTCTCCATATATTAAGTTAATCGGTCATTGTTTTAATTTCTCGGTTTCTTTTACTTAATAATTTTCTTTGTTGAAGAGCAGTATAATGACTAAGCCCAAAGCTGAAAGGGGAAAGAAGCTGGATAAAGCATTGAATGAATCCCCTGCTCAGTCGCCTTCGGAGATGGCAGAACAGGCCGCGGCATCCTCGGGGTCGAGTGGCGAGACTGATGCTGAATCTACCAATATTCTTCTGGCAATACAGAATATGAGCAAAACGATAAATGATCGATTTGATCTTTTGGAAGCATCGTTGGCGTCCACTCAAGTAGCTCTAGCTTGCCTCGGGGATAGAATTAAGGAGGTGGAAAATGCTACTGCCGATTATGACCACCGCCTTTCCCTCATCGAGCAGAAGTTCGCAAAAGTACAGTCAGAGAATAAAGCTCTTCGTGAGAAAGTGATCGATCTAGAAGCTCGCTCCAGGCGGCAAAACATTAAAATCATCGGCTTACCTGAAAAGATTGAGAATGGGTGCCCCACGGAATTTCTGACTAAGTTTATTCCTGACCTGTTGGGCGCTAGCAACTTCTCTAAGCCGTTGGAAGTGGATCGAGCTCATCGTCTGGGGAAGCAACCCTCTGGAGAAGACGTGCAGCCGGTGTGATGATAGCACGGATTCATCACTTTCAAACGAAGGAAAAAATACTCCAACTGGCTCATCAACAGTTTCCTCTGCGTTACCAGGGCAGGCCGATACACATCTTTCCCGACCTGCCGGCTGAAATAATGAAGCAGTGGCAGGCATTCAATGATGTCAGGAAGCATCTCCGGGAGGCCGGTGTGAGAAGCGGCTTCATTTACCCGGCAAGACTGCACATCACCCATGGTACCACTGACAAGGTGTTTTCCTCACCCGAGGAGACGGAGGTTTACATTGAATCAGAATCAGAATCAGAATGTGCTTTATTCGCCAGGTGTGCACAAACACACAAAGAATTTGTTATGGTTTTCTACAGAAGCTTTTGGTACACACAAACATATGACATGAGAACAGAAACATTTAAATAAGTAAACTAAGAAAATAATAAATAAGTAAAATAAAATAAATAATAATACTAATGTGGTATACATCTGGAACAGAAGACATACAGATTTGTATTGTATATACAGCAGGGTGAATAGAATATATATATATATATATATTTACACAAATTTTTACTCTCAAATACTGAAAGTGAATACTAAAACGGGTAATTGCTATGTTAGCTGTTTAAGCTGGAGATAGCGTTGGGGAAAAAACTGTTCTTATGCCTAGATGTTCTAGTGCACAGAGATCTGTAACGTCTGCCTGAGGGTAGAAGTGCAAACAGGTTGTGTCCAGGGTGAGAGGGGTCTGTGATGATGTTACCTGCCCGTTTCTTCACTCTGGCGTTGTACAAGTCCTGAAGGTTGGGCAGGTGCATACCAATTATCCTTTCAGCTGTCCTAACAATCCGTTGCAGTCTTCTTATATCTGATTTGCTGGCTGACCCAAACCAAACAGTTATAGAAGTGCACAGAACTGACTCAATAACAGCTGAGTAAAACTGTATCAGCAGCTCCTGTGGCAGGTTGAACTTCCTCAGCTGGCGAAGGAAGTACAGTCTCTGCTGAGCCTTTTTCGCAGTGGAGTCAATGTGATTGTCCCACTTCAGGTCCTGAGAGATGGTGGTGCCCAGGAACCTGAATGACTCCACTGCAGTCACAGTGCTGTTCATGATGCTGAGTGGGGGGAGAGCAGGGGGGTTTCTCCAAAAGTCCACTCTCATCTCCACTGTTTTGAGCATGTTGAGCTCCAGGTTATTGTGACTGCACCAGACAGCCAGTTGTTCAACCTCCAGTCTGTAAGCATACTCGTCTCCGTCCCGGATAAGGCCGATGACTGTGGAGTCGTCTGCGAACTTCAGGAGCTTGACAGAGGGGTCTTTAGAGGTGCAGTCGTTGGTGTAGAGGGAGAAGAGCAGTGGGGAGAGCACACAACCCTGAGGAGCTCCAGTGCTGATGGTGCGGGTGCTGGATGTGAGTTTTCCCAGCCTCACTAGCTGCTGCCTGTCTGTCAGGAAGCTGGTGATCCACTGACAAATGGAGGTGGGTACAGAGAGCTGGGTCAGTTTATTCAGGAGGGTATCCGGGATTATGGTGTTGAAAGCCGAACTGAAGTCCACAAACAGGATCCTTGCATAAGTTCCTGGTTTGTCCAGATGTTGTAGGATATAATGCAGTCCCATATTGACTGCATCATCCACAGACCTGTTAGCACGATAAGCAAACTGCAGGGGGTCCAGCAGTGGTCCAGTGATGTCCTTCAGGTAGGCCAACACCAGTCTCTCAAATGACTTCATGACCACAGACGTCAAAGCAACAGGTCTGTAGTCATTTAGTCCTGTGATTTTTGGTTTCTTGGGTACAGGGATGATGGTGGAGTGTTTAAAGCAGGAGGGGACTTCACACTGCTGAAGATGGATGACAGCTGGGCAGCACAGGCTTTGAGACAGGCTGGTGAAACACCGTCTGGGCCTTTGGCTTTCCTTATCTTCTGTTTCCTGAAGACTCTGCATACATCCCTCTCACTGATCTGAAGTGCAGGTTGAGAAGCAGGAGGGGGGAGGGAGAGGGGTGAGGGTGTTGATGGCTGTGTGGTGAGCCGGTCAGAGCGGGTGTGGGGTGTGAGACCAGGTCTTTCAAACCTGCAGTAAAATGTATTCAGCTCGTTGGCCAAATGTTGGTTCTCCACAGTGCTGGGGGATGGGATCTTGTAGCTGGTGATGGTTTTCAGGCCCTTCCACACTGATGCTGGGTCAGTAGCTGTAAGCTGGTGTTCTAGCTTCTTAGCATAGCTTCTCTTTGCTACACTGATCTCCTTATTCAGTGTGTATTTGGCTTGTTTGTACAAGACTTTGTCCCCGCTCCTGTAGGCATCCTCTTTGGCCTGGCGAAGCTGTCTGAGTTTTGCAGTAAACCAAGGTTTGTCAGAATCAGAAAGAGCTTTATTGCCAGGTATGTTGTTTACACATACTAGGAATTTGTTTTAGTGACAGAAGCTCCACAGTGCAACAGAGTAACAGCGACAAGACAAGACACATAATAAAAAGAATAAAATAATAATATACAAATTTACAAGATAGACAAAGTGCAAAAAAAAACAAAACAAAAAAAAGCAAAAAACAATATATAATATAGACAATTGTATGTACAGTTATGTGTGCAAATTTAAAATATAAATAAGTGTTTTAAGTAAATAATGTGTAATAGTGTTGTGTGTTCCGTGTTTGTCAAGTGTTCATGAGATGGATTGCCTGAGGGAAGAAACTGTTCCTGTGTCTGGTCGTTCTGGTGCTCAGGGCTCTGTAGCGTCGACCAGATGGCAACAGTTCAAAGAGGGAGTGTGCTGGATGTGAGGGGTCCAGAGTGATCTTCTTTGCCCTTTTTCTCACTCTGGATAAGTACAGTTCTTGGAGAGTGGGGAGGGTTGTGCCAATGATTCACTCAGCAGACCGGACTACCCTCTGTAGTCTTCTGAGGTCAGATTTGGTAGCTGAGCTGAAGCAGACGGTAATTGAAGTGCAGAGGATGGATTCAATGATGGCAGAGTAGAACTGTTTCAGCAGCTCCTGCAGCAGGTTGAACTTCCTCAGCTGGCGAAGGAAGTACAACCTCTGCTGGGCCTTTTTCACAATGGACTCGATGTGGTTGTCCCACTTCAGGTCCTGGGAGATGGTGGTGCCCAGGAACCTGAATGACTCCACTGCAATCACAGTGCTGTTCATGATGGTGAGTGGGGGGAGAGCAGGGGGGTTTCTCCTGAAGTCCCCGATCATCTCCACTGTCTTGAGCGTGTTGAGCTCCAGGTTGTTAAGACTGCACCAGACAGCCAGCAGTTCAACCTCCAGTCTGTAAGCAGACTCGTCACCGTCCCGGATGAGGCCGATGACTGTGGTGTCGTCCGCAAACTTCAGGAGCTTGACAGAGGGGTCTTTAGAGGTGCAGTCATTGGTGTACAGGGAGAAGAGCAGTGGGGAGAGAACACAGCCCTGAGGGGCGCCGGTGCTGATGGTGCGGGTGCTGGATGAGAATTTTCCCAGCCTCACCAGCTGCTGCCTGTCTGTCAGGAAGCTGGTGATCCACTGACAGACAGAGGTGGGCATGGAGAGCTGAGTTAGTTTGGGCTGGAGGAGTGATGGGATAATGGTGTTAAAAGCAGAGCTGAAGTCCACAAACAGGATCCTCACATAAGTCCCTGGTCTGTCCAGATGCTGGAGAACATAATGCAGTCCCATATTGACTGCATCATCCACAGACCTGTTTGCTCGGTAAGCAAACTGCAGGGGGTCCAGTAAGGGTCCAGTGATGTCCTTCAGATGAGCCAGAACCAGTCTTTCAAATGACTTCATGGCCACAGACGTCAGAGCCACAGGTCTGTAGTCATTTAGTCCAGTAATTTTGGGTTTCTTTGGGACGGGGATGATGGTGGAGCGTTTGAAGCATGAGGGGACTTTGCACAGCTCCAGTGATCTGTTGAAGATCTGTGTGAAGATGGGGGCCGGCTGGTCAGTGCAGGTTTTCAGACAGGCTGGTGAAACGCTGTCTGGGCCTGGTGCCTTTCTTCTCTTGTTCTTTCTGAAGACATGGCGCACATCATCTTCACTGAACTGAATTGCAGGTGTGGGGGAGAGGGGGGTTGTTGGAGGTGTTAATGGTGATTTTTCAAACCTGCAATAAAACTCGTTCAGATCGTCTGCCAGTCGTTGATTCGCCACAGTGCTGGGGGATGGTGTCTTGTAGTTGGTGATAACTTTAAGACCTTTCCACACTGAAGCTGTGTCATTAGAAGAGAACTGATTCCGAAGTTTGTCGGAATAATTCCTCTTTGCAACTCTAACTCTAGTCGTTGTTATATGTTAAATAAGTCCTGGTGGGAACACACGTCCTCACAGAAACTGATGTAGGATGTCACGGTGTCAGTGAGCTCATCCAGATCAGTGGCTGCAGCCTCAAAAACACTCCAATCAGTGCAGTCGAAACAGGCTTGTAAAGCCCGCTCTGTTTCGCTGGTCCATTTCTTTACAGTTCTTACCACAGGCATAGCAGATTTCAGTTTCTGCTTGTAGGCTGGTAGAAGATGAACCAAACAGTGATCAGAGAGTCCCAAAGCCGCTCTGGGGAGAGAGTGGTATGCATTCTTTAAAGCAGTGTAGCAATGGTCCAGTATGTTACTGTCCCTGGTGGGGCATGTGATGTGCTGTCTGTATTTAGGCAGTTCACGGGTGAGATTAGCTTTATTGAAATCACCGAGAATGATAATGAAAGAGTTTGGGTAACACTGCTCTGTGTGTGTGATCTGATCAGCCAGCTGTTCTAGCGCCGCGCTCACGCAAGCACGCATCAGGAGGAATGTAAACACTCACCAGAATAAACGAAGAAAACTCCAGCGGTGAATAAAAAGGCTTACAGTTAATGAAGAGAGCCTCCAAATTAGGGCAGCACATCTCCTTTAACACTGTCACGTCTGTACACCAGCCTTCGTTGATATAAAAACATAATCCACCGCCTTTCGTTTTCCCCAACGACTCGGTGACGCGATCCGCTCTGAACAGCTGGAAGCCCGGCAAATGAAGTGCGCTGTTCGGGATGGCTCCTCTCAGCCAGGTTTCTGTGAAGCAAAGTGCAGCAGAGTTTGAAAAGTCCTTGTTCGTGCGGGTGAGGAGAAGCAGTTCGTCTGTTTTATTTGCTAGGGAGCGGAGATTCGCTAGATGAATACTCGGCAGCGGAGCCCTAAACCCGCGCTGTCGGAATTTCATGAGCGCGCCGGCGCGTTTCCCTCGTTTGCATTGTTTGGAGCGCTTGTATACACTCCTCCAACCAGAATGTCCAGTAAAAAGTCTGAATGTTTAAAAGTCTGCAAAAAGTTATTTTGTGTGTTGTTTCTGATATCTAGGAGTTCGTCCCTGGTAAAGCTGATCGGAAAAAAGTTACTCAAAACAGGACAAACAAACAAAAATAACAAAAGTACCAAGACGCTACAAACAGAGGCGGCCATCCGCGGCACCATCTTGAGACGTGTAAAATTGGGACGCTGTCTTGAAACCATCTACATATGCTGGCATAATATGCTCTGGTATGTGACTTTTATTCAACAGCTACTCAGACTGGGACATTTATATGACCGTTTTTTGTTCATAAAGTTGTTCATGTGGTTGGAGAGGGAGCTGTAGGGCTTGTTAGCTGTAGTTTCGCTGTTCCGATGGTCCAGCTACCCCTCAGTGAGTTTTTGGGATGCGTGTTCTCACTTTGTTTGGGAAAGTGGGATGGGGGTTGGGGGTAATGTTCTTTTTGTGTGAGTTGTTTTTTTATTTGTTTATTTTCAACTTCTGTATGAATCCTAGTTTACCTTCGAAGGGCAGCGGCATCACATGGAACGTGCGGGGTTTGGGTCATGTGATCAAGCGAGCTAAAGTATTTTCCCATTTAAAATCTCTGTCCGCTGATGTTATGTATTTGCAGGAGACCCATATCAGGCCCAAGAGAGCGAAGATGCTTAAATGCAGCTGGGTTGGCCATATCTTTCAGTCCACATTCTCTAGCAAGGCTAGAGGAGTTGCAATTTTAATCCGTAAGACCGTTCCTTTTAGACATGTTTACACTTTGAGTGATCCAAACGGTCGATATATTTTGGTAACTGGTTACATTTATTCATTTCATGTTACACTTCTTAATGTGTATGGACCAAATTTTGATGACCCTACTTTCTTTATTAAAATATTTAATTTATTGTCTGATTTTCCTGATTCACATGTTATTGTAGGAGGTGATTTTAACTGTGTGCTTGATAATGTTTTGGACAGGTCAGCCCAAATAAGTCAGTTGCCCGCTGCCTCCACAATTCTAAATAGTCTAATGTCCTCCATGAATCTGGTTGATATGTGGAGACTGATACATCCCACAGGTAGAGACTATTCTTTTATCTCACAAAGGCATAAATCTTTTTCTAGAATTCATTATTTTCTGCTTGACTCCAAACTTATATCAAACGTGATCACATCAGATTATCACAACATCTTAATTTCTGATCATTCTCCGACTTCAATGGTTCTTGATCTTGGGCATAAGACCAAACCATATTGTTGGCGTTTTCATCCTTCTCTATTTTCTGATGGATCATTTTGTCAATTTATATCTCAAAAGATCTCAGAATTTTTAGATACCAATGATAATTCTGAAGTAACTGACTCCACTTTGTGGGAATTTTTTAAGGCTGTGATCAGGGGTCATAATATCTCTTTTGAGTCTTCAGCCAGACGGGACAAACGTAAACGCCTTTCAGAAATAGAAGAGGAATTATCTCAATTCGAACCCTCTTATAGAATTTCCTCTAGCCCTTCTACCTTACAGACTATTCTCAAATTAAAGTATGAATATAACACTATTTTATCTGGACAGGTATGGGATCAGTTATTAAGGGTAAGACAAAAATATTTTGAGTTAGGGGATAAGCCCCATAAATTGCTGGCTCGACAGCGGAGGGGTTTACAAGCTAATAAAGCCATACACAAAATTAAATCAGAAGCAGGGGACATGCTTGTGGATCCTAAAGCTATAAATGATCGCTTTAGAGAATATTATGAACAATTATATACATCAAGAGCAGGAGGGGACATCTCTAATTGGCTAGGACTATTGAATCTCCCTAAATTGAGTAACGCTGCCTGTGAGGCCTTAAACTCTGACATTACTATTTCAGAGATCATTGATGCTAAAAAAACTTTTCCTAACGGCAAGGCGGCAGGGCCAGACGGTTTTGGTATTGAATTATATAAAAAATATTTTGAAAAGTTGGCTCCCCTTTCAATGAGGATGTTCTCCCATTCTCTTGGAATTCAAAAATTCCCTGACACATTATATGATGCTAATATTTCATTAATACTGAAAGAGGGTCAGAATGAGACTGAGCCTTCATCTTATCGGCCTATCGCATTACTTAACTCTGACATTAAAATTTTTACAAAATTATTAGCCAATAGGTTAAATACATTTCATCTATTATACATTCGGATCAAACTGGTTTTGTTCCTAATAGATTTTCATTTTTTAATGTTAGAAGATTAATGAACATTATGTACCATAAATATAAGAAAGGTTCTAAAGTGGCTGCTCTGTGTTTAGACGCAGAGAAAGCTTTTGATCAGTTGGAATGGCCCTATATGGTGAAGGTTATGGAAGAATGTGGGTTTGGTAGTCATTTTGTGTCATGGATTACAACACTATATGCTTACCCAAGCTCTGCTGTACTCACAAATCAAGAAAAATCTAAATCATTTTTATTACATCGTGGGACACGTCAAGGATGTCCCCTTAGCCCTTTGCTTTTTGCAGTTGCGATTGAACCCCTCGCGATCAGTATTAGAAACCATTCATCCATCGAGCCTGTAAGACTGGGAAATGTAGATCATTACATTTCCTTGTATGCAGATGATGTTGTCCTCTTTTTGTCGAATCCTGAGCAGTCAGTGCGTTTACTGTTAGATCTTATAAAATCTTTTGGTACAGTCTCTGGATATACAATTAATTGGCAGAAGAGTGAATTCATGTCTTTTAAGTGCTGAACTTGATGATGAATTCCTACACAATCTCCCTTTCAAAGTCACAGACAGACTTAAGTATCTTGGAGTTGTTCTGCCCAAAAACCCTAAATTAATTTTTAAGTTGAATTTTCTTAAGAAATTGGAGGATCTTAAAATAGACATTGGCAAATGGCGGACTCTTCCTCTTTCTATGATAGGCCGTATAAATGCTGTCAAAATGGTCTCTTTGCCTAGATTCTTATATCTCTTTCAAAACGTACCTATTTTTTTGACCAAAGCTTTCTTTAAATCATTAGATTCGGTGGAGGTTGAGTGGTATAGTTACCTTGGAAGATTTATACATTAATACACATTTTGCTTCTTTTTCTCAATTAAAGGAGAAGTTCTCTCTTTCCACAACACACTTTTTCAGATACTTACAGATCAGAAATTACGTACATCATGCAGTGCCTAGTTTTGAGTCTCTGCCGGAGGAAAGGAGGATATATATAGACTATTGTTGGGCTCACCTGATTCCAAACATTTGATTTCAGATTTTGTAATTGTGTTTTCTGAAAAAGTTAGTTTTTCTACGAATTCTTTAAAATTGCCTGGGAAGAGGAATTAGGTATACAGATCAGAGATGAAGTATGGGAGGAGAGCCTTAGCAGGATTCGTTCTTGTTCTATTAATTCTAGGCATCAGTTAATTCAATTTAAGGTGATGCATAGATTGCACTATTCAAAATCTAAATTGCACAGGATTTTTCCAACCATTTCTTCTACATGTGATCGGTGTAAATCTGCAGAGGGCTCTCTTACCCATCTCTTTTGGACATGTCCTAAACTTTATAATTTTTGGTGTGATATATTTAAGTGGTTTTCTGACATGTATAGTTTTGTGTTTAAGCCTGATCCAGAGATTGCATTATTTGGATATTCTGTTTCTTTGTCAGACCATAATGTGTCTGTACAAAACACCATTATTTATGGAATGATTATTGCTAAAAGCATCATTCTAAGACTTTGGAAATCGGATACTGTTCCTCAGTTCAAGACCTGGTTGACTTATCTTGCTGGAATATTGCACATGGAGAGAGTCCTGTATGGAATTATTGGTAACCTTGATAAATTCTACAGTATATGGCAACCATTTCTGAATCATCTTAACCAGTTAAATGCTAGCTCTGATCAGTAATGTAGGGCATAATATGCTGTCTGCTCTGCCTTCTACTGAATGCTTGTTTGATTGTGCTTTACCACTGGAACTGTATACACGCCCTGGTTCTTAGTCTTTTTATT
Organism: Anabarilius grahami; assembly: GCA_003731715.1. NCBI lineage: Eukaryota > Metazoa > Chordata > Actinopteri > Cypriniformes > Xenocyprididae > Anabarilius > Anabarilius grahami. Next base: position 735,038 of record RJVU01054598.1, read on the forward strand.
TATTTTTTAATTTATTTTTTTATTATTATTATTAAAGGTTCATGATATTAATAATTATTAATAATCATTTATATTGTTGTTTTTATTGTTAATATTATCACTTATTGATTCGTATATATTTTCTAAATGTATTTTTTTTGTTTTCTTTTGCTTTTTGTAAAATGTAAAATTCTAATAAAAATACCATTTAAAAAAAAAGAAAGAAATGTTTTTACCATTTTTGTCTGCATGTTTAAAAGTGATATCTTATTCATATCAAAGTCCTGGGACTCATTCGCATAATACCACATAACGGTACTCAGAAAAGAATAAGAATGAAAAAGAAGTTATAAAATTATATATTAAACAAATTAGATAGTCATTGTAGATAGTCATTATAAACAACATAATTAAAGCCAAAATTATTTTTTTAGGCTAAAGCAAAACTGATTGGCTCACCTCTCTCATTTGGCAAGTATTCAAATATGTTTCTATATTTGCATGTAACATTTTGGTTGCTAAATTATTATTTATTATGTAAACAGCAAAACAGCATCCTTCACATTCAGCATCCATCATAAACGTGTACTCCACACGGCTCTGCGGGGTTAATGAAGGCTTTCTGAAGCGAAGCGTTTGTGTAAAAAAAATATCCATATTTAACAAGTTATGAAGTAAAATATAGCTTCCGCTAGACCGCCTTACGTATGAAAAAAGTGTAAAACTCTTGAAGTTCCAAAAGCTTACGCTACGTCCTATGCCTTCCCTATTAAACTTACGGAAAAAGCTTAACTGACGCGACGCCAGTTTACACTTCATTCGTAACTTGAATACGGAAGGCTGTCTTTTTTTCTTGGTTCACAGAAGCACTGCAGGTGCGTGATGTGACGATGTGTGAATCCTCTTGATCTTTTGTTTATGCTGCTATATGTGCATGTAAAGTTAAACCCCTGAAAAAAAAAACATTATTGTATGGTATTTTTTAATGGGTCACAAACACCCATCTATTCTAATTTAATTTAATTTTAATTTGACATTCTATCTTAACGGTTTATGATCAACTAATGAGGTTCAGTTGTTTGTCAGGAAAATAATCTAAATTATCAAAATGGTCTCATTACAATTCTCCACCAGATTTACTATGCTGCACACAAGCTCACGCTAACTCAAAAACTTGTGTACACAAGCTGAGACCTGACGTGAGATTTGATCGTAGCCACTGCTCACGTCCATATTGATAAATGTGTGGAAACGGCCATACGCATCGTTTTCTGTCGTACATCCATTTCATAAATGAACCCCACTATGTATGTAATTATACATTTTATTCAATTCTTTTCCTAGTTCATTGGCCACATACTTTCAAGTCTTTTGGGAGAAGTGGTAGTAAACTATTGTTTAAATGATAAAATACATTTAATTACACGTAGGCCTATTTGAGAATGGGAATATCAGATCTTTCATGATATAGTTAACAAGTTTGGAAATGTTTCTGTAGGGACCCCTAAAATGTGTATTGTGTTGAATATAGTTAGTAGTAAAAATAACACAACAAATTAAAATGTATTTTGTTTTTTTTATTTCAAAATATGATGCAACTATGTATTTTTTAGTTTTTGTTCACGACCAGTGAGAAAGTGTGTTTAATACAAGTGTTTGTTGCTGGCCAATGAATGTGGAGATTGTTGTTGTTGCATCATGACGTGAGTTACGTGCGGAAGAAGGAGGAGAGGAGCATCGCATATGGAGAGAAGCAGCGGGATGTGAATCGTTCGCGTGAGATATGTCGTCATTTTGGAGACCAGTTATATTATCTGTAATATAAGGCCCAAAGTGCAAAGGAAAACGTTTATAGGAAACATTTTATTCATTTTATTTTGCTTTACTGCTTAAAGTGATTTATTTTTCCTGTTAGTCTAGTCGCGATCGTTTGAGAACTCCGTGTGTGCTGATTTCTTATCAGATACATTTACATTTGCAAACAGTGACTGATGTGAAGAAGTTCGTTGTGAACTCGTTCTAAATTCGTTTGGGACTGGACACCTCTTGCATTTCATCACTGGACACAGCTCGACTGGACTTTGTTTCGTGTGGATTGAACTTCGGTAAAGTTGGTTTTATATTCGCACATTCGGACATCCGTATTCAATAGCCTTGTTAATCACACTACATTGGACATTCAGTGGACATTCACAAGTAAATATGCCATTAAAACAATACTTGCCTATTTTGATCGACTGTGAAAAATGTTGTAAGTTGACAATCGTTGGTTGTCAATATCATGTCGCTGCTTAAAATTTGCAAACATTAATTTATTGCACATTTATTGGAAAGTCTGAATTCATCAGAAGTCCGAATGTGCGAATATAAAACCAACTTTACCGAAGTGTGGATTGAACGGGACTGGAGAAAGTGAGTTTGTGTTGTGAGTGATTCCAACATTGCCTCGTCATTATCAACTTCGGTAAAGTTGGTTTTATATTCGCACATTCGGACATCCGTATTCAATAGCCTTGTTAATCACACTACATTGACTCCGGTAAAGTTGGTTTTATATTCGCACATTCGGACATCCGTATTCAATAGCCTTGTTAATCACACTACATTGGACATTCAGTGGACATTCACAAGTAAATATGCCATTAAAACAATACTTGCCTATTTTGATCGACTGTGAAAAATGTTGTAAGTTGACAATCGTTGGTTGTCAATATCATGTCGCTGCTTAAAATTTGCAAACATTAATTTATTGCACATTTATTGGAAAGTCTGAATTCATCAGAAGTCCGAATGTGCGAATATAAAACCAACTTTACCGAAGTTCATTATCATTGGATGGACGTGGGTGAGTTCATTTATTGAGACTTGTTTACTGTGTGAGAGATCGCACAGAACTCTTCAGTTTTGTATGTGCACCAACGGACGGCCCCAACGTTAAAGTACGCGTACATTTTTGACTGTGTTACTGACTCATAGCAAAATTTTCATACGGGACAGAAACATAATCTCAGTGTTTTTCTTTTCATTTGGAAGTGTGTAAAAGATCTTGAAAGAATGTGATTTTGGTATTGTTTTGGTATTTTTGAAGTGTTTAACTTTTTCAAGGGTTTGACATTTTATCTCATATTTTAATTTGAGGTTAAAATTTAAGAATACAGGTTTAAGAAATTAAGTGTCTGAAAAAAGAATTCTGAGAGGTTGTATAAATCTTTTATTTGCTGGAAAACACATAATTCACAGATTTTTGGGTAAAATAATTTCTGTGTTATTTGCTATTCTCTATACAACTTAATTATTTGTTTCGTCATTCAGTGCTTTCTTTGAAAGAAAACAAAGTCATTTTATTAGTGTAAAAAAATAATAAATCATTGCTATTTCTTTTTCCTAAATTTGTTATCTGGCATTTCATTGTTCTTTTAGATAGTTAATTCATTTAACACAGTTACAAATTTCTAAGAAAAATATAAATAAGGGTTTTCATTTTATTGTGTAATTATTGGTACAGGAGTAAAGCTAAATCACAACTGTTTTAATTTAAAGAAAAGAAACACCGGCCAAATTCCCCATTCAACTGCCGGGAACCCAGGTTTTCTTATTTAACACAGCATTGAATTTAACCCCTAGGGTTAACAAAAGGGTTACATTTTTGAAGGCACCGCTGGGATATTTTTTTTTCTTTTTCTTTTTCCCTGTTTACCAATGTGATTTTTGCCAGCAGATTTTTTTTCTTTTTAACCTTTCTTCTATGATTTAGTGTAGCAGTGATTTGACACAGTTGATAATCTTTGTTTTTGTGTTTATTTTCACATGGCTACTCGTCTTCTACAAAGTATGGATCTCTCACAGACTGTTCAGTGGAGTAGAGAGGAGAGTGTTAGCTTCTCACGTGCCATTGTGTTGAGCAATGTCCCTTTGGATGCTAGCAATGACACCATTGAGAAAGTGTTAAACACGGTAAAGGTTTTTGGTCGCACTAGAATACGTGGTCGCCGTGGTGACATAACTGGCAGATGGTTGTTTATTTTAGTGGAGACCAGTGCTGATCTAGACCCTGATGTTATACCTCCTGAGATAGGTATAGAAAATGAAGCTGGTCCCTGGAGTGTCAACTTAGTGGGTAGTTTAGTATCCCATAGTCCTGCCACTGAAGGTGACACCTTCCAGCTTAAGCTACAAGCCTTGTTGCAGCAGGAGGGTAAGTCCATGGAAGAAGTAAAGGCCATGATTATGGAAAATCAGCCTCCTAAATCTGACCTCAGTGTGGACCTAGTAGATGCCATAGGCAAGTTAGTAGATCGCTGTAATCAGGTGTCCAGTGATGGGCCTAGTTACAGAAAACTGAGGTTGTTCTCAGGGTGGAAACCTGTCCCTCCAGGTGAAGAAGAATATGAAGTCTGGATGGAGCAGGCCGCTCAAATGATAAGTGAATGGCAATGCACCGAATCTGCTATGAAACAACGCATCGTTGAGAGTTTGCGAGGTCCTGCTGCTGACATTGTCAGGTTTCTAAAAGTGAGTAGAACCGAGACAATGTTCACAAACCCAAAACTTCCAAGTTAACTTTGCCTGGTATCTTCTGCTATAACTGTGGTGAAGATGGTCATAAGAAGTGGGAATGCAAAGCACCTGAGGATCTTCGAAAAGTGAATCAGAAGTTGATGAAAATGCACCGCTTGCAGGGAAACTTGAGCGGAGCTCAGTGAAGGAACGGCACGGAGCTCCAGATAATCCTCGTTCCACTCACGGTTCATTTCTGCTTGATGTTGGCCAGCCACAATTGCCTGTAGGTTTAGTAGGGCCTGTCTCTGAGGTGCCTGTTCAGATTGAAGGGATTTACACAAGAGCTCTTCTTGACAGTGGCTCTCAGGTCACTCTATTGTACCGTAGTTTCTATGATACTTATCTGAAACACTTGCCTCTTCAACCTGTGGAAAATCTTGAGATCTGGGGTCTTAGCTCTCACAAATATCCGTATGATGGATACTTGCCACTCAGACTTGAGTTTACTGAAAATGTGGCTGGGGTGCATCAGGTGGTTGACACTCTTGCAATCGTGTGTCCAGACCCTTTAAAAAGGGAGGGGATAGCCATATTGGTTGGGACCAACACTAGTTTAGTGAGAAAGCTGCTTGAGTCTTGTCGTGAACAGGCTGGTGAAAAGTTCCTGAACGTGTTGACTATACATCCTGTAATTCGAGATGCATTTGAGACTATTCAACAAACAGACGTGTCACAGGGTGATCCGGACAAACATGGGACAGTTTGGTTTGTAAAGCATACCCCTGTTGTATTGAAGCCAGGTCAAGTTGTGCAACTTCCAGGTCTGGCTAAGTTCCCCGGTCAGATGACTGAATCTTTGTTGTTGGTAGACAAAGCGGAAGTGGATGACACATTTACTTCTGACTTGCAAGTGAGACCTGAAGTTCATTCAGCATCCATTGTGTCCAGCCGACAGGTAACAGTGACTGTTAGGAACATGTCCACAAGAGAAGTATGGATAAAGCGAGGAACTCCTCTTGCTCATGTATTTCCAGTGACTGTGGTACCACAACTTTCCTCCAAACGACCGCCTGAACAAAGTAACCTGTCCCCTGCATCTTTTGATTTTGGAGATTCTCCAATGCCGGAAGAGGCAAAACGGAGTTTGTGTGAGGAAATGTTGCAGAGAAAATAAGTGTTTTCCCTTCATGAGTGGGATGTGGGCTGTTCAAAAAGTACCATGCACGAGATAAGGCTGAATGATTCGCGACCTTTCAGAGAAAGATCTCGTAGTCTCGCTCCGGCTGATTGGGAGGATGTGCGGCAGCATCTACAGGAACTTCAGAGTGCTGGCATTATTTCAGAGTCCCGAAGCCCCTATGCTTCGCCAATTGTAGTGGTGCGTAAAAAGTTAGGGAAGGTCAGAATGTGTGTGGACTATCGGACACTCAACCAACGGACCACACCAGATCAATACACCGTACCCCGAATTGAGGATGCTCTACACAGCCTTTCTGGGAGTAAATGGTTTACTGTTTTAGATCTGAGGAGTGGATACTACCAAATACCAATGAGTGACACCGACAAGGAAAAGACCGCATTCATCTGCCCTCTAGGGTTTTATGAATTCGAGCGTATGCCTCAAGGTATCTGTGGAGCGCCTGCTACCTTCCAGAGGGTTATGGAGAGAACTGTAGGAGACATGAACTTCTTGGAGGTGCTTGTGTACTTGGATGACCTAATTGTGTTTGGGCGGACGTTTGAAGAGCACCAACAGCGGCTCTTGAAGGTTCTGGACAGACTGAGGGAAGAGGGGCTAAAGATCTCCCTTGACAAGTGTCAATTTGGCAGGACATCTGTGAACTATGTAGGGCATATTGTTTCACAGAATGGAATATCTACTGACCCTTCAAAGATAGAGGCTGTTGTATCCTGGCCCAAACCAAAAACAGTGACAGAGCTCGGAGCGTTTTTAGGGTTCTGTGGATATTACCGCCGTTTTGTGAAGGATTTCTCTAAGTTGTGCCGGCCTCTAAATGAGCTGCTGCAGGGGTATCCATCCACTAAGAAGAAGAAAGACAGCAACTCACCTGTTAATGATGCAAAGCCGTGCTACAAATCCTCTGAACCTTTTGGCTCCCGATGGACCGCTCATTGTGATGCTGCTTTTCAAACACTCAAGAATTGCCTGACTCAAGCTCCAGTGTTAGCCTTTGCTGATGCACAAAAGCCCTACGTCTTGCATGTGGACGCAAGCATGGATGGACTTGGAGGGGTGCTGTATCAGGAGCATGATGAAGGGCTCCGCCCGGTCGTTTTCATCAGTCGAAGCCTTTCCCCTTCAGAGAGAAATTATCCTGCGCACAAACTGGAATTTTTAGCTCTGAAGTGGGCCGTTGTGGATAGACTGCATGACTATCTCTATGGTGTCCAGTTTGAGGTTAGAACTGATAACAACCCTCTAACCTATATAATGAAGTCAGCAAAACTTGATGCGACTGGTCATCGTTGGTTGTCAGCCCTTACCACCTACAATTTCAGTCTGAAATATAGGCCAGGCCGAAATAACGTCGATGCTGATGCATTGTCCAGACGTCCTCATACTCACCTCAGCGCCGATGATGACTGGCAGGAAATTCCAGCGGCGGGTGTCCGAGCTCTCTGTCAGGAAATGTCTGTGGAGAAAAGAGCAGGTTGTATCTCTTATCCCTGTGTCGTACAACAGATAGGGGCCCATATGTCTGCTGTTCCTAAGACTTATTGTCAAGCTACTGCATTAGTTGGAGACCACTTACCTGAACTTAGTCCAAGTGAGCTTCAAGCTGCCCAAAGGAAGGATGTATTCTTGGGAGAGGTGTGGGAAGCTGTCTGTCATAAGAAATCTGCAGCTACTGTCCATCACAACAACCCGGAGATGAAGCTGCTGAAACGAGAGTGGGAGAAGTTGTCAGTAGATAATGGGTTGCTGTACCGAACAATTAAAACGAGTGACCAACGAGTGAAGCGACAGCTTGTGCTTCCCAAACAGTACCACAGTATGGTGTTGAAATCTTTGCATGATGAGATAGGACATCTAGGCTTTGATAAGTCTTACAGTCTGGTTCGTGACCGATTTGATTGGCCACGCATGAAGTGTGATGTAGAGGCCTACTGTAAAACGTGTGACCGCTGCATAAAGAGGAAAACGTTACCTCAAAGAGCCGCTCCATTGTCCCACATGCAGAGTTCAGGTCCTATGGATCTCGTATGCATTGATTTTCTTACCATCGAAGCAGGTTCTCGCAATGTGTGTAATGTATTGGTGGTCACTGACCATTACACGCGTTATGCTCAAGCTTTTCCCACTAGGGACCAAAAAGCTCCTACTGTGGCGAAGACTCTATGGGAAAAGTATTTCATTAATTATGGCCTTCCAACTCGAATACACTCGGACCAGGGCAGGGATTTTGAGAGCCGGTTGGTGGCTGACATGTTGACAATGCTAGGTGTAAAGAAGTCAAGGACCTCCCCTTATCATCCACAAGGTGATCCTCAGCCGGAGAGATTCAACAGGACCTTGTTGAACATGCTGGGTACCCTTGAGCCTAGCCAGAAATGCAAGTGGAGTCAGCACATAGCGCATCTCGTGCATGCATATAATTGTACTGTCAATGAGGCCACTGGTTTCTCACCCTACTTTCTCATGTTCGGCAGGGATGCCCGATTACCTGTTGATGTATGTTTTGGTGTTTCCCCTGACAACACTTCGCCTGAGTCATATTTGAAGTATGTGACCAAAATGAAACAGGAATTACAGTCAGCTTATCAGTTAGCTGAGGCTACTGCAGAAAAGATGAATCAGAGTAACAAAGAGAGGTACGACCAGAAAGTCCGTTATCATAGTCTGAATGCTGGAGACAGAGTTCTGATTCGAAACCTTGGCCTAAAGGGAAAACAAAAGCTTGCAGATAGGTGGAGTGCTAATCCCTATGTGGTGGAGAGTCAATTCTCTGGTATTCCTGTGTATCGCTTGAGGCCTGTTGATGGTAAGGGGCCAGTCAAAGTCCTGCATCGTAATCATATCCTGCCTTTAGGACAGGCAGTCAGGCTACAACCCCAAGTAGACATTAGACCTACTCCATCACCTAGAGCTTTGAGGCGTCAGAGAGCAGAAGAGAAACAGAAAACCTCTGAATCAGCAAACTCACCTCTTGTAGTTGATTCTTTGCCTAAAGATTGTAGTTCTTCTGATTCAGAGTCTGAGTTTGGGTTTTATGGTGAGGATGTGGTAGACATTCCTTCTCCAAGGGCAGAGGAGATTCAGAGTGAAATTCCGGTCCAAGATGTAGAAAACCCCAAGCTTTGTTATTCTCAGGGTGAATTAGAAGCAATGATAGTTCCAAGTCAAAGTGAAGCTTCTGATTTTGAAAATGTTGATGTGACTGATGATGTAATGACTGTAGGTCATGACGATGTTTCACAGACAATTGATGCTACTGGTAAAGGTACTGAAGTTCAGGCAGATATGGTACCTCCTGTAGTACGTAGATCATGTAGGGAGAGAAAGTTTAACACCAGATTCACATATGATACACTGGGAGTGCCACATACTGAATCTGTTTCGTCCAAATATTGTAGTGTTACTGCAACAGCTACAAATGCTTTGTATGCTTCTAGTGCATATAACAGTTCACATGCTTGGTGGTGTAATACAGATGCATTATGCAATGTGTGTAACAATAAGCCCACACTTATGCCAATTAGTCTTAGCCCTGTGTTTAAACCAATAGTCACTCCTTAGATGGAGTTACTGTTTCTATGACCAGCATGGGGGCATACTGGACTTTTGGTGGGGGGAGTGTGTAGGGACCCCTAAAATGTGTATTGTGTTGAATATAGTTAGTAGTAAAAATAACACAACAAATTAAAATGTATTTTGTTTTTTTTATTTCAAAATATGATGCAACTATGTATTTTTTTGTTTTTGTTCACGACCAGTGAGAAAGTGTGTTTAATACAAGTGTTTGTTGCTGGCCAATGAATGTGGAGATTGTTGTTGTTGCATCATGACTTGAGTTACGTGCGGAAGAAGGAGGAGAGGAGCATCGCATATGGAGAGAAGCAGCGGGATGTGAATCGTTCGCATGAGATATGTCGTCATTTTGGAGACCAGTTATATTATCTGTAATATAAGGCCCAAAGTGCAAAGGAAAACGTTTATAGGAAACGTTTTATTCATTTTATTTTGCTTTACTGCTTAAAGTGATTTATTTTTCCTGTTAGTCTAGTCGCGATCGTTTGAGAACTCCGTGTGTGCTGATTTCTTATCAGATAGAGACATTTACATTTGCAAACAGTGACTGATGTGAAGAAGTTCGTTGTGAACTCGTTCTAAATTCGTTTGGGACTGGACACCTCTTGCATTTCATCACTGGACACAGCTCGACTGAGTTCAGTAAAGTTGGTTTTATATTCGCACATTCGGACATCCGTATTCAATAGCCTTGTTAATCACACTACATTGGACATTCAGTGGACATTCACAAGTAAATATGCCATTAAAACAATACTTGCCTATTTTGACCGACTGTGAAAAATGTTGTAAGTTGACAATCGTTGGTTGTCAATATCATGTCGCTGCTTAAAATTCGCAAACATTAATTTATTGCACATTTATTGGAAAGTCTTAATTTATCAGAAGTCCGAATGTGCGAATATAAAACCAACTTTACCGAAGTGCTCGACTGGACTTTGTTTTGTGTGGATTGAACGGGACTGGAGAAAGTGAGTTTGTGTTGTGAGTGATTCCAACATTGCCTCGTCATTATCAACTTCGGTAAAGTTGGTTTTATATTCGCACATTCGGACATCCGTATTCAATTCAATTCAATTCACATTTATTTGTATAGCGCTTTTCACAATACATATCATTTCAAAGCAGCTTTACAGAAAATGCGTGTCAACATTACAAATTAAAGAATGCAGTTAGCAAATAATGTAATAATTTACAATTTACAATCACTGTTAGCAGTGTAACTGAACGTAGAAGCAATGAGCTCCTGGAAAAATGAATACATTAACAATAATCAAGATATAGAATTTGTGCAATGTGCATGTTGATCCAGATGATTGCGTCTTCCGAAATCCTCGCAGGAGTTGGCGCCGTCTCTTCATAGGTGATGGTCATCTGAGGTCTTCTTAAGAGGCCGGATCTAAACTGAAGCTGATGTCCTCTCTAGTCACCTCGGGAC
>RJVU01054598.1:757286-853698 GCA_003731715.1 Anabarilius grahami
TTTTCCCCCCGGACCCTCCAATCATATTTAACAGCTTGGAGATGTTTTAAAACTTTCCATCTAATTTTTAACTTACCGTTCCCAGATTTCTCTCTGCTCACCATTACGTCCTTCATCTCTTACCTCAACACAGCCAGAACCTCCAGGTTGGTTCCATTAAAGGCTATTTAAGTGGAATCCAGTTTTTTCACAAATTAATTTTCGGCTCACCCTCCTCTGGAATAACAAACTCGCAGACATCACTGCTTATTAAAGGCATCCAAAAAACCCATCCTACCCGCCCAGATGTTAGACAACCTCTAACATTAGACTTACTCACCAGATGCATCCGTACTCTCCGTCTAGGATATCATTCTATTAACACCGCTCGCACTCTGGATGCCATGTTCATTTTGGCTTTTTTTGGTTTTCTCAGATGCTCTGAACTCGCCATTACCTCCAATTTTAATCCTAAAATTCATCCCACCATTTCAGATTTATGCTTGTTAGATAATGAAACCATCTCCTACTTTATCAAACAGAGTAAAACAGACCAGACCAAAAAAGGCCATTTCATTTACATCTTCAACCTCCAATCACCCATACAACCATACCAAACCCTCCAATCCTACCTCCATTTCAGGAATTCTCAAATCAAATCCCCTTCAGATCCACTCTTCACAGATGATTCAAACCACCCAGTCACACGTTTTTGGTTTCAAAAACATCTCAAATTGATCTTGATCCAATCTGGCATCCCAGCGGAACACTTTTCAAGCCACTCTTTTCGCATAGGAGCGGCGACCACAGCTGCCCAAAAAGGTCTCTCCCAGCAGCAGATTCAAGCTCTCGGTCGTTGGTCATCCGAAGCTTTCAAAAGCTACATCAGATCTAACCGCTTCCACATCAAAGAAGCACACCAAACCCTTATCAGTTAAACCACATCGCTAAACCCTCTTGTGGGGCTTACCTGTCCGATCGCAGTGAGTATTGAACTCCCGTCGGATGCCGCAAGAACCCCCAATCTAAAATTACTGAACGCCCTCCCCACCGTCAGTGGGGGCTTACCCGTCCGATCGCAGTGAGTATTGAACTCCCGTCGGATGCCGCAAGAGCCCCCAATCTAAACATCCACCCACCGTCAGCAGGGGTTTACCCGTCCGATCGCAGTGAGTATTGAACTCCCGTCGGACACCTAAAGGGGCCCCCTCAGCTGAAGCTACCCTTCCAGTCGCCGCGAGTATCGAACTCCCGTCGGATTCCATTCCTCCTTGATGTTCTGGCCGGTGGGGTTTTACCCATCCGATCGCTGTGAGTATTGAACTCCCGTCGGATGCCGCAGGTGCCCCCAGCCAAAACATCTAAACCTTATCTTAGTTTGCTGGTCGAAGAGATTTATATTCATCAGTTCGCTGTGAGTATTGAACTCCCGTCAGATAGAACCCTCCCGATCCGGCAGACAGCTTTCTCCTTGCAAACATCAGCCTTATTTCTATATTTTTGGGGGGTTACAGTTACAGTTCCCGGCTGCTGTCCGTAGCTAACATTTTGCATTTTTGGGGGGGTACTCTGTGTTCGGGCCGATTACCGAGCTCGGAACCCTCTCCCCGGACAGCACGCCAAATACGTTTACCAATTAATATACCTGACTTATTTGTAAGTGTGAACTCGTGAATTAAGTGAAATATTTCGCGTAGCCTAGGCCTAAATATTCCCTTTTATTTTATGTGTGTTATGTAGGTAGGCCTAGATTCCTCCGTTCACAGAAGCTGCAGATGCGTGATTTGATGTTGAAAATGGTTTCAAAACGCACAACAAGCTGCATATTAGCTACTTGACATAAATTTTCACTTAAATGTAGGCCTACGGTTGGTGACATATATCATCGGAAAAACAAATAGGCTACCTGGGCATTGCCATTGTGACTCACCTAACCTATGAAGACTTGACAGCTGGGCTGAGCGCGTCAGCGCGGGCATTATAGCATGAGCGCAGGCATTTCACTCACGTTGATGCGTCAGCGTCACATTTGCATAGGCTGTACTATTTGAATTCGTGATTGGTTGACTACCAAATCAAAATATTTAACGAAACGATAAAATAATGATATTAACCGGTTAATGGCCATTTCAAATTAGCGTTTCTGTTCAGAATGATTACATTTGATTTCGTTTCCGTTACGTTCCGGTCAAAATTTTGTTCGTTTCCGGTTTTCGTTTTCGTTCCTTGAACCGGATCAGAGCCCTGCTAAATAGCGAGATAAATAAATTTTATTGGAAAAATAAAAATCCTAGAATAAGCATTACTACATTACAGAAAAGCAAAGATATGGGAGGATTAGGGGCACCCAACTTTCACCTTTATTTTTTAGCTGCACAATTACAATATCTCTACAAATGGATAAATGGTAATCATACCCAGAACCCATGGTTAGATTTAGAAGAGGCAGAATGTAAAAAAAATTTAATTATCCGACTTACCATAAATTACTGATGTAATTAAGGTTCACAATTTATACAATAACATGACAATTCGTACAACATTATTAGCATGGTGGAAAAGTAAAATAACTCACAATCCAATAACCGCACTCCTCCTCTCCTATATGGCACAATCCGGTCAAAGTTTGAACTAAATTGCCATATACAAAATGCTAGTGCAAGTATATAACAATTTAGTTCAAACTTTGACCTCTGGAGGGCAGTAATACACTTAGCAGTGTCTGCACTGCCGGAATCCTAATAGAGAAGAAGAAGAGAGCTAGTTCAAGATCAGCATTTATGGTTAAAATGTATATAATTTAAAAAAGTTTTTTAGAAAATGAGTGATGGTTTCTCTAGATAAGACCCTTATTCCTCGTCTGGGATCGCGTAGAACGCTTTGAAGCTCCAATGAAACTGTAATTTTGACCTTCAACCATTTGGGCTCCAGTGAAGTCCACTATATGGAGAAAAATCCTGGAATGTTTTCATCAAGAACCTTAATTTCTTTTCGACTGAAGAAAGAAAGACATGGACATCTTGGATGACATGGGGGTGAGTAAATTATCACGAAATTTTAATTTGAAAGTGAACTAATCCTTTAATAGACCATATTAAAAAAAAAAAAAAAACTGATAGTTATTTTATGTTTGAAAGTGGCTAAGTTTAATGAAATATTTGGCACCATTTCTGCATCTCTAAACATTGGCATACCCTGACAAGTGAATTAATGCCTCACTAATTACCCATATTACTTAAAACATGCAGGTTATTTTGTATGTATCAATATTAGTGAATACCCTTTAAATAAACTTATAATATTAATACATCAGGAAGTGTAAAACATAAAGACATTTGATATATTCTTTGGTATTGTGTTGCACTTTACTTTAGTATATTATAGTGTTATTGTTATTGTATAAGTATATGTGTAGTTTTGTGTATGTATGTTTATGTACATATATATTTGTATGTATGTGTCTATTTATATATGTGTATATGTATGTATGTATGTACAGTGGGTACGGAAAGTATTCAGACCCCCTTAAATTTTTCACTCTTTGTTATACTGCAGCCATTTGCTAAAATCATTTAAGTTCATTTTTTTTCCTCATTAATGTACACACAGCACCCCATATTGATAGAAAAACACAGAATTGTTGACATTTTTGCAGATTTATTAAAAAAGAAAAACTGAAATATCACATGGTCCTAAGTATTCAGACCCTTTGCTCAGTATTTAGTAGAAGCACCCTTTTAATCTAATACAGCCATGAGTCTTTTTGGGAAAGATGCAACAAGTTTTTCACACCTGGATTTGGGGATCCTCTGCCATTCCTCCTTGCAGATCCTCTCCAGTTCTGTCAGGCTGGATGGTAAACATTGGTGGACAGCCATTTTTAGGTCTCTCCAGAGATGCTCAATTGGGTTTAAGTCAGGGCTCTGGCTGGGCCATTCAAGAACAGTCACGGAGTTGTTGTGAAGCCTTCATTATTTTAGCTGTGTGCTTAGGGTCATTGTCTTGTTGGAAGTAAACCTTCTGCCCAGTCTGAGGTCCTGAGCACTCTGGAGAAGGTTTTCGTCCAGGATATCCCTGTACTTGGCCGCATTCATCTTTCTCTCGATTGCAACCAGTCGTCCTGTCCCTGCAGCTGAAAAACACCCCCACAGCATGATGCTGCCACCACCATGCTTCACTGTTGGGACTGTATTGGACAGGTGATGAGCAGTGCCTGGTTTTCTCCACACATACTGCTTAGAATTAAGGCCAAAAAGTTCTATCTTGGTCTCATCAGACCAGAGAATCTTATTTCTCACCATCTTAGCAAACTCCATGCGGGCTTTCATGTGTCTTGCACTGAGGAGAGGCTTCCGTCGGGCCACTCTGCCATTAAGCCCCGACTGGTGGAGGGCTGCAGTGATGGTTGACTTTCTACAACTTTCTCCCATCTCCCGACTGCGTCTCTGGAGCTCAGCCACAGTGATCTTTGGGTTCTTCTTTACCTCTCTCACCAAGGCTCTTCTCCCCCGATAGCTCAGTTTGGCCGGACGGCCAGCTCTAAGAAGGGTTCTGGTCATCCCAAACGTCTAGAAATTTTGTAACCTTGGCCAGATCTGTGCCTTGCCACAATTCTGTCTCTGAGCTCTTCAGGCAGTTCCTTTGACCTCATGATTCTCATTTGCTCTGACATGCACTGTGAGCTGTAAGGTCTTATATAGACAGGTGTGTGGCTTTCCTAATCAAGTCATGTGTATCATGTGATATTTCAGTTTTTCTTTTTTAATAAATCTGCAAAAATGTCAACAATTCTGTTTTTCTGTCAATATGGGGTGCTGTTTGTACATTAATGAGCTTAAATGATTTTAGCAAATGGCTGCAATATAACAAAGAGTGAAAAATGTAAGGGGGTCTGAATACTTTCCGTACCCACTGTATATACGTATGTTTTTGGCAATTAATTTGAATCACTTTGAACTGCTGCTGTATGATCTATATGAAGGACTTTAAGCCCTGCATTACATGTATATCTAGTATACAAGTACCCTTATCTTCTTCCTCTCCTTTCTACCTATCATCATATATATATCTAGAGTCTCTTTTTTTTTTCTTCTTTCCTCCTCTCCGTTCTTTTAGTTCCTTCTTTCTTTCTTTCTTTCTTTCTTTCACTGTAATGTGCATATACAACGGGAAACCGACTAAACCAGTCAACGGCCATTGAAACCCTTCCCCCCTCCATTACTTTCTATCTTTTCTCTTTTACTCTTCTTTTCTATCTACCTTCCTCCTCTGTATCTACCCCTTATTTGAGTTCTTTTTCTATTCTCGATTTACCTTGGTTTAACTTTATTTTATTATAATTTCTTTTTTTTTTTACTCATAATTTTGTTTAACTTTCTCTTCTTTCCTTTCTTTGTGTGGAAATCGGTTAATAATTAATGACAGCAATAACATCATACCTTTTATAATGTTAAACATTTTGGTTCAGGAGATATGCAGCATGCGTGTATGTATGTATATGTATGTGGATATATATGTAGGTATATGTGTATTTATATGTATGTGTGTATTGTTATTTTGTTTATATGTTTGTTGGCACTTTGGGTCTACCTCGCATTATGTATTCTTTCTGTTTGTCAGAATCTACCTTATATGTCAGATACTTACTTTTTTTTTCTATATTTGTCCATATTTGCTTTTTATTATTTTTTTTATTATTATTATTTATTTATTTATTTGATTATGTTTTATGTACNTAACAGTCCGATGGTGCTCAAGTGTTTACTTAGGAACACTGATGACTCCCTGCACACTGGCTGTTCCAAGCTTGCGATGTCCGGTAACTTGCATGTGCAGATAGCCAAAGAGCTGTGTGAGGGTAGAATGGAACCCCATGTATGGAGGGCATCAGAGGCATAAAAGCTGATGGATTTTGGAGATCCTGAGCCAAGCCATCTGCCTAATTTGGCCACCCTGTACAAAGCAAAACAAGAGAGAAATTAGGGCTGCACGATTAATCGCATGCGATTGTCATGCGTGTCTCGTCAGTAAAGCCAGTTCTGTGATTAGCGGTAAATGTCCATCACCTGCTTTCAAATGGAGCGGCACTTAATATACAGAGCCGTAGTTCGCGGACAAGCTACGCAATATCGCGTTCATTATCAAAGGCGATTCATCTGCGATTATGAACGCAATATTGCGTAGCTTGTCCGCGAACTACGGCTCTGTATATTAAGTGCCGCTCCATTTGAAAGCAGGTGATGGACATTTACCGCTAATCACAGAACCGGCTTTACTGACGAGACACGCATGACAATCTCATGCGATTAATCGTGCAGCCCTAAGAGAAATGACTTGGAATTAGGTGACAAGGATCCTATTTTGTCATTGCAGATATTAAAACATAGTTCACCTCATAGTGGTAGGTTTAAAGACATTGGACTGGACAAGTTTTTCGTCCAGTTTGTTTGTTTTGTTCAGGTTGATGTTGCACACTGCATCAAGATGATCTGCCATTGGGACTGCTTGAAGAAAAAACATTGCATTAAATATTTCTTTGTGAGCTCAATGGCACAGCTTCTCATGTCCCAATCCATGGATGATGCAAGAGAACTACTACGCAGTATTACTGTTGTGGCTCTCAGTGAAGCAGAAGGCAATGACAGTTCAGGAGCCCCCCTCTTAGCAAAAAAGTGCAAGAAATACCTGAAAGCCCGAATTGCAGAAGAGCGTGTCATCATTCCAGATGTAGAGGGTGAGGACCTGGAAGAACTGGATCCATGTGACCAAACACAGACAGACCTACGGCAGTGGGTGACAGACATATGTGAGGAGAGCAGATCACTTGCCGTAGCTAATGGCGATCATGATAATATGCACTTCCTCCCTGAAATTATTCCCAATATAATCAGGCTTGCAAGTTACTTACCACTCTGGACAGGGGTAATGATCCCTCACTTCCAAAGCACCAACATAACTGCAAGTTAAGCCAATGTTGAAGCAGAGTTCAAAAACATCAAACGAGGCCTTTTCAAGCATGAAAACTTGCCTATTCGAGTAGATCGATTCTTTGCTCGACATCTGTCCTTCATTGAATGCAACATGCGAATTTGTTCTGCAAAACAAAAAGTTGAGGAAAAAGGTGAAGAGGATGCAGCTGTTGCTGTCACGTTAGAATCATGGAGACAACAGACAGATCAAGGTGCAGGGGTTGTTTAATGGGTAATCCAAAAATCGTGAGTCCAGAAACAGGCAAGGGTCAAAATCCAATAAAGCAGTCCATACAAAAACAGAGAACAAGAAAACACACAAAGAAACAGGTGACCTGAACTGAAAACTCCATGACTAAAACAGAAACAACAGGGTATAAATAGACAGACACTGATGAGGGAACACAAAACAGCTGGGTGCAATGACATGAGATAAGGAGTCCGGGGAGTGCGTTATGGGTAATGAAGTTCACAAGTGGGGTGAGACACAGTCCGGGTTGGAGTGCCCTCTAGTGGCAGACAAGGGCACTCCTAGTAATGATCATGACAGTTGCAACAGTGACCGTCACAGGACCCAATCCACTACCCACCACAACTTGCTGTGTAGATGTAAAACCAGAAATGGATGCTTTCTGTTCTGACACTGGACACAGGAAGTCTGACACGGTCACAAACATCCATCCAACAGATGAAGATGCTGTTGAAAACTGGAGGGGCCTAGCAGTTCCACCCAAAAAGAGGAAGAGAAATTCATACCTCTCTCCTTGTCCTGAATGGCTCCATGCAGATCCATCTGTGAGGGGGAAAAGACTGAAAGTGGACCTGTTGAAAAATATAAATAATTAACAGCCTGTTAAAGTCAGGAAATCAAGAATCTCTGTGCTGAACACATGTGCATTTGATGCTTTTTGTCAATGCTTATTGTGACGAGCAGGGCGGGCGAGAGCCGTGAGGGAACGGCGCGAGGCCGGTGACGCAAGTGTTAATGATCGTCACCTGCGAGGCGCACCGGCCTCGAGTCTCTCACGGAGGAGCTCCGGAGGCATAAAAGGAGGAGCGATGACAGTGAAGGACGAGAGAGGACCAGGCCTGGATATTATTTTATGTTTTATTATGTTTGTGTGGCCGGCAGACGTCCGCGAGGGTCTGCCGGCATTACTTTCGTTTTGTTCTTTGTTTATTTTGAATTAAAGTTTTGTTAAACGTTCGCCGGT
The DNA here is from genome assembly GCA_003731715.1 of Anabarilius grahami. Classification (NCBI taxonomy): domain Eukaryota; kingdom Metazoa; phylum Chordata; class Actinopteri; order Cypriniformes; family Xenocyprididae; genus Anabarilius; species Anabarilius grahami. Next base: position 765,448 of record RJVU01054598.1, read on the forward strand.
TCCCGCCTCCTTCTTCCCATATTTACGAACAGTGTTACACTTATGTTGTGCTTTCTGCGATAATGTCACTTTTGAAAATATTGTTTGTGCTGAGGATTCCAACAATCTCCTCCAGTTAGTGAAATTCATCACCACAAAGGTTCTGAATGCACAGGCCTACATACAGAGAGCTGAGCTGCTGAGTGGAATATTCAAACATGTCCGATTGAAGTCTGGTGCTGTCCAAATCAATGCACAGTGCCACATCTCCACTATCATTGATAAGTTAATGACAAAATGTGCATGTGTTTCCTTCACAATACTGTTCTCCTCACAGTATTGTGGTCTCAGCACACAAGTCACAAGGGAAATTCCATTTGTTTGTACTTCTGTTGCTGTACTGCAGGCTTCTGGCATGGCTCATCTTCAGACCGCAGTAGAAGAAGGCCTTAACCTTCCGGAGTCCCCCTGCCTCAGGCCAATCCAAAGTCTGTCACAGTGTTCCTCTGCATTCCAGACAGATACCTCAGGAAAAGTGCTTTGTGCAGGGAAAGTTTCTCACAGTTACAGTGTGGGAGAACTTATGTGGATTGACACTGACCTGGGAAGCAACTCCACAGAATTTCCTTTGTGTGAATTCCCCTCCAATCTAATGCTCCAGGGAGAGAGATTTACTTTAAGGGCAGTCATCGCTTTCAGAGGAGGCTTAACCCAGGATGCTCTTGGACATTATATGGCCTACTGCAAGAGGTCTCCATGTGTCTGGGAGATGTATGACGACCTGAGAAGTGGAGTGACAGGAGCGTCAGAAAAAAACAAAATATGCCCACATGCTGTATTATACACAAAAAAACTGATTCCCTTGTTTAAATTTAATTTCACAAGTACAAGTATTTTTTTTGAAAGCCACACACCCTTGTTTTCATACTCCTGTTTGGAGAAGAAGTATCTGCTTTTCTGGAAGTCAGGCTTTATGTTGTTTGCACTCAAGTGTATTATTCTGTGTGGTATTTTTTGGTTTGAAGATGGATATTAGCTTGTCAGTATTAAGCATTTTAAGTTTTAAAGGTCCATTATTTGTGTTAAATAATGTTTGACAATTCAATTTCAAAAGTAAAATAATTTTGGGTTAATTCTTAATTCATTGAGTCATGAGTTTCCACATACATACATACACATACAATATATATACAAATATATATATATATATAGTCAGCCGCCATGACAGTCGCTTCAAGAGGAGTGATACAAACGGTGAAAAGATAAGAGTGCTGTTATCAATAAAATATTGCACAGCTATCAGCCAATCAGATTCGAGAACCAGAAAGAACTGTTGTGTGTGTGTGTGTGTATATACACTCACCTAAAGGATTATTAGGAACACCTGTTCAATTTCTCATTAATGCAATTATCTAATCAACCAATCACATGGCAGTTGCTTCAATGCATTTAGGGGTGTGGTCCTGGTCAAGACAATCTCCTGAACTCCAAACTGAATGTCAGAATGGGAAAGAAAGGTGATTTAAGCAATTTTGAGCGTGGCATGGTTGTTGTTGCCAGACGGGCCGGTCTGAGTATTTCACAATCTGCTCAGTTACTGGAATTTTCATGCACAACCATTTCTAGGGTTTATAAAGAATGGTGTGAAAAGGGAAAAACATCCAGTATGCGGCAGTCCTGTGGGCGAAAATGCCTTGTTGATGCTAGAGGTCAGAGGAGAATGGGCCGACTGATTCAAGCTGATAGAAGAGCAACTTTGACTGAAATAACCACTCGTTACAACCGAGGTATGCAGCAAAGCATTTGTGAAGCCACAACACGCACAACCTTGAGGCGGATGGGCTACAACAGCAGAAGACCCCACCGGGTACCACTCATCTCCACTACAAATAGGAAAAAGAGGCTACAATTTGCACGAGCTCATCAAAATTGGACAATTGAAGACTGGAAAAATGTTGCCTGGTCTGATAAGTCTCGATTTCTGTTGAGACATTCAGATGATAGTCAGAATTTGGCGTAAACAGAATGAGAACATGGATCCATCATGCCTTGTTACCACTGTGCAGGCTGGTGGTGGTGGTGTAATGGTGTGGGGGATGTTTTCTTGGCACACTTTAGGCCCCTTACTGCCAATTGGGCATCGTTTAAATGCCACGGCTTAACTGAGCATTGTTTCTGACCATGTCCATCCCTTTATGACCACCATGTACCCATCCTCTGATGGCTACTTCCAGCAGGATAATGCACCATGTCACAAAGCTCGAATCATTTCAAATTGGTTTCTTGAACATGACAATGAGTTCACTGTACTAAAATGGCCCCCACAGTCACCAGATCTCAACCCAATAGAGCATCTTTGGGATGTGGTGGAACAGGAGCTTCATGCCCTGGATGTGCATCCCACAAATCTCCATCAACTGCAAGATGCTATCCTATCAATATGAGCCAACATTTCTAAAGAATGCTTTCAGCACCTTGTTGAATCAATGCCACGTAGAATTAAGGCAGTTCTGAAGGCGAAAGGGGGTCAAACACAGTATTTGTATGGTGTTCCTAATAATCCTTTAGGTGAGTGTATATATAATTTATATATGCACACAGTACAAGTTAAAAGTTTGAAAACATTAATTATTTTTTAATGTTTCTGAAAGAAGTCTCTTCTGCTCACTAAGGCTGTATTTATTTGATCAGAAATACAGTAAAAACAGTAATATTGTTTTCAGCCACCTAAAGAACTCGACAAGAAATGTATTAGATTTGAGCCCTCTGGCACTGTATTTGAAAACAACAGTAAAAGATTTAGGTTTCCTAATTGATAATAACTTAAAATTAGATAAGCAAATTAACTCAGTGGTTCGGGCCTGTTTTTATAATTTGCGTCTATTAACTAAAGTAAAACCGTTCCTAACAAACTCTGACTCTGAAAGAGTAATCCATGCCTATCATTATTCTATCATGGCTGGATTTCTGGATTTCTTTGTACTCTGGCATCACTGCCACATCTTTGTCCCGACTACAATCGGTACAAAATGCTGCGGAAAAAGGTGAGGAAATACGAACCAATTACCCCTGTGTTAGCTTCCTTAAATTGGCTGCCGGTCCGTTTTAGAATCAAATACAAAATTGTATCGTTCGTGTTCAAATCCTTAACTAACCAGGCCCCATCATATTTGGCAAACCTTTTAATTCCATATAATCCTCTCAGAACACTACGATCAGAGAATCAAAATTTACTTGTAGTGCCTAGAACAAAGCGCCTATATAAAGGTGATCGGGCATTCGCTGTGATAGGGCCAAGACTTTGGAATGAGCTACCTCTGCCGATCAGGTCTGCCAAATCACTGTCAATATTTAAGAAATTGTTGAAAGCACATCTAATGTTGGTAGCATACAATGACTAGATGTGGTCTTTTATATATTGATGTGGTGTTTTATGTTGTCGATGTATGTTTTCCATTCCTCCATGTAAAGCGCTTTGGTGCAACCTTGGTTGCCTTTTAAATTGTGCTATATAAATAAACAAGACAAGACAAGTAAAAACAGTAATAATGTGAGATGTAAAACAGCTGTTTTCTATGTGAATATATAGTAAACTGTAATTTATCCCTGTGATCAAAGCTGAATTTTCAGCATCATTACTCCAGTCTTCAGTGTCACATGATCCTTCAGAAATAATTCTAATATGATGATTTGCTGCTCAAGAAACATTTATGATTATTATGAATGTTGAAAACAGTTGTGCTGTTTAATATGTGTAACAATATTTATTAGCTCAAAAGGGGAAATATTAATAATTAGTCATAACTCGTTATGATTAATTATAAATATTTGAATCAGTTAATCAAATTAACTTAATGTAGTTGAATTAATATTACAATCAATTTATTCGGCCAGCGAACACTTAGTATTAATTGTCTATCAACTCTTATAGAAAGGATATTTTCTGTGGCCACAGAGTATCGCTTTCTTAGCATGTAGCTGTGAGCGAATCGTTATCAGGGACATTGGTTTTATAAGCAGACCAGAATCAACTCGCAAGAGTGTGCACACAAGTTTTATTTAACTACATCACAAATACATAACTAAACTAACAACCACAAACATACCATTCACGCAGTGAGAGAGTGGAAAATGAATTTGAACCATATCATAACAGGGGAATGAATCAATGGAAAGAGTGAATTAACAATTGCTGGACGTACCATCAGTTTTTAATACTATAAAGCACCTTTGTTAAAAGGGGTTCACAGTCTTAATACTAAATTGCCATTTAGTGTTCAAACGATACTTGCAAATGCCTTAGCTGTCTGGATCTGCAGGCTCAGGAGAAAATCCTTGATGGTTTGGTCCGCTGGTGTTGAAGTTTTGATCAGAGGTGGGTAGAGTATCCAAAAACTGTACTCAAGTAAAAGTACAAGTACTTATATAAATATTTACTCAAAGTAAAAGTGAAAGTAATAATCTTAATAGTTACTTGAGTAAGAGTAAAAAAGTATCCAATGAAAATCTACTCAAGTAGATCGTTACTAGTTACTTTGTAACTATATATATATATAAAATATACATAAACAATANATACATATATATATATATATATAAACAATACAATAGCATGTTATTATTTAGATATTTAAATTATTATCATAATTAGATATCTTTGCAACAAACACAGAAGAGACAAGCATTATTACTGGCATCTGTAACCTGAATATCATTGCACGTCCTTTACTAATAATAACGTAGCTACATTTGAAAGAGGAAAGATAAAACTCTTTACATGTCCTCGCGCTCAAAACCGCTGAACATCTGAAAACAAACAATGATCAAATGCACGTTGACGGATCTTCTTCCGTCTGTTCTCCAAAAGGTAATCAAATGTATATTTCAGCAGGCGCGTGTAAGCTGCTTAACTGTGTCAACGCAAAGGCGTTCATTTTCAAGACGAACAGGTCGCCGGCGCCACCACTGCGCAACCGCTGGTGTTCATTTCATAATCTCTGAACAATGGTAGCTTATTTAATGTATAAATTAAGATATATGTCCTTAAAAACGGTAAAGAAATGCTACATACTTTGTTATTGTGGCGTAATAATCTGTTTGATTGTAAAATGCTATTGTCTGTATGAATTGAAATCAAATGAAATCGATACCTGTGGAATTGTTCACAGACGGCATATGCAGTTCAACTAATAAAGATCTTCATCGCTCGCAAACAATAGGATGCACTTACAGGTTTGCTTTTAATTGACTGTAGGTCCACTGCCACTTCATCCAACGCTCCGAGTCAGAGACCGCTTCAGATGATTCAGTGCGTGCAGGAACTGAACAAATCATTCAATCTGATTCGCGAACCAATTTAGACAGTTTTGCCAACTCGTTTGATCAAGTCTTTGAACAGAATCGACTCAAAAGAGTGATTCATTTGTGAATGGGGCATTGTTCATGAAAAAAGAGACTTGTGCGCTTGGAATAAACTATGCAGTTTTCAGTATTTATTCAGTACTTAATTCAGTATTACATTAAATAAAGTAACGAGAGGAACGTCACCAAACGTAGCGAAGTAAAAGTACAGATTTTTCATTACAAATGTACTCAAGTTAAAGTAAAAGTACCCAAATTTAAATCTACTCTAAAAAGTACAAATTTTCCAAAAAACTACTCAAGTAAAACTACCCACCTCTGGTTGTGATCAATATCTTCGGCGTTGATGAAGAAAATGAAGACAAACTTTGCACTGTTAATTTGACTCTTTTGTGGTCGCTGCAGTTGTGCATGGCTTGAAGTGAAATGGAGGCCGACCAGCCTGGCTCGGGCCGGGTGGCCCTTGTTACATCAACAGGAACAGAGCGAAGAACTAGAAGTCCATAAGCACTAAAACTAAACTTAACTGAGTGTGATTTTTGTGGGGGCTTTTGAACTCTCCAGACAGTCGACACCTTCAAATCTTGGCTTGACCAATGAGAAAGGTGCCATTCTCTGGCGGGGGATTTCATTTGTTTGAAAGTGAGTTCATTTGCCTAGGTTTGTAGGTTTGTGTCCATTTATACTCTGATAAATATAATAAACATACAATGCATTCTATAATATTTCGATGTCCACCAACATGTGAGTCATTAAACAAGGAGTAATTTGATAGTAAACATCACCTAGATGAAATACATTATCTCATAGTTCCAACTTTCAGGCATGCCTAACACTATACAACATGAAAGAACAACGTACAAACAGTAATAATAGACACGATGTACTGGGGAAATGCATGTTCATTCATTTAGACGAGGTTGTCAATGAATTAATGGCAAAGAATCCAGTTTACAGACAATGTCTGGTTCTAGTGGCCTGTCTCCTAAGGGTCTTTGAAATGTGTGTAAAGAGCACATGGTGCAGATGGGGTGATAGCGCTCAGTGGAGGAGCCAGACCTTAGGGGGCCTGCATGGGTGATTGCTTTTTACAATTGTGTTTGATCGCTCCAGACGCTACATATGTTTCTTCTTTTTTTCTTTTTCTTTTTTTTTTTGTGGAAACCATGTTACACAACCATTGGAGACAGAAAAGACATTTATATTGTTGTAACGATTGTAGCGTTTTCGTACAGTTATTAATCAATTTATGGGTGGAATATGAATACAATAATTCACAACGTTTTATGAACAATTATTATATTCATATCGACCCAAAGGGGGAATTAAACATATAGTGATAATTAATTACAACGAATTATAATCAATTATGTATATGATTAGTTCTGGTTTAATAATTATTTAGAGAAACTATTCGTTTGTCCAGCAAACTAATAGCTCCCATAAAATATGAAACGGGTTTATTCTTTTGGCCACAAGAATAAATTCCTACTATAGCATCAAAGCATAAAATGATCGAAAAACGTTAAAGTGACTTGGTCTTCAATTGAAAGAACAAACAGAACAATTCTGACGGATATAATGCGTTTAATTTGTAAAACTAATACTACAAAGGTTATACGGTTAAATAGGCACAAAAAGGCTATACATACAAAACGAAAGTAAAGGCAGAAGAGAGAGAGAGAGTGATCAGAACAGTGGCAATTTACACACAGATAAAACCTCTGAGAGCCCACAAAGAAAGCAGTTAAAACGAATCTTAACAGGTTTACTTGCATGAGTTTGGTCCGCTCGAGTTTGCAGAGTTTCAGTGCGCGGAGCTTGCGTGATTGGTCCTGTCCCAAAGAGGCTGTTTCTTCGGCGGATTTTTCAAACGCGGCTTTAAACTGAGAAGTAACGTTGCCGGAAAATAAAGAAGAGGGTTGGACTCCGGGATGGAGCGTCGAAAACTTGACGACAGGAAGACTTGCGTCCGGACGACAGGTAAAAACTTGTTCTCTCTAGGGGCGCGTGTCCTTGTGTTTTAAAGACAACAGACAGAACCGCCTCCTAGGAAATCGTCGGCCAATCATAGCGTTGCCATTTTGGCGGGGAAAGACTTCTTTGTCCTGTCCCGAGGTTCGTCTATGTGAATTATGAGCTTATCAAATCGGAGGATAATTTCCTCATGGGGCCGTTAAAAATAGAATCATGCATCTTACCACAATGAAATATACATGGGTGAATAAAGGAGGACAAGGATGTCACAGAGAGTCCAAACTCGACACATAAGGGAGGCATATCAAAGGAGATATAGTTTCAAGTCCAAAGAAATCGTTAGAAATGACGCTAGCACCACTACAGTCATTTACATCTAAGTCTAAACACTAAGAAAACACGCATGCATCAGACATATGATTCAGGTACAATTTTTTTCTAGTCATATTAATATATAGAGTTCTTATGCGTGTGTGCGTGTGTGTGTGGGTGTGTGGGTGCGTCTCTGTGTGTGTGTGCGCGTGTTTGGTATGTGCCGTGTTGCCACATGGCCCATAAGAATGTGATCCGAGACACTCGTGATTGTTTGAAGTCACACTGGGGGTGTTTCAGGGATCTCTCACATTTGTAATGAAGGTGTCCAAGAGGTCTTTATCTGTCCGTCCGATCGGCGCCAAGCCTTGATTTGTAATTCAAAGTTCAATGGGTGAACGCTTAACAGTTTAATGGTGCGCCCGCTAAATTCTGATCGATTGCAGACGCTACATTGTTAAAAAGAATTTCAAATAAATTCTGTTCTTTTTACATTTCTATTCATCAAAGAATCCACACAAAAATCTATCATGGTAAATGGTTTTCAACATTGATAAAAATAAGAACCATTCTTAATAAATAAGCATCCAATAATAATTGAGCACAAAATCAAAATTTTACTATGATTTCTAAAGGATCATGTGACACTGAAGACTGGAGTAATGATGCTGAATATTGTTTCACAATATTACTGTATTTTGATCAAATAAATGCAGCCTTGGTATGCTTAAGAGACTTTTTTCAAAAACAATAAAAAATCTTGACAACTTTTGACTGTTACTGTATATACACACACAGGGTGCGATTTGTGAAAAAAACAGACGGGGGGATGTTTTGATAAGTTTTTTTGTTTTGTTTTGTTAAAAACCACAGTGGAGCTATATAATAATTTTGGCAGCTCTTACAGGAACATTTTTACAAAAAATTTTCAGATTTAACTTTGAGATTGTATTAGATAGCTTAGATACTATCTACAATAACACTAATAACTCTTAATTTCTGATAGAAATCAATCGGTAGTTATTAATAGAATAACAAGCCACAAACCTTTACATTCAATCGCGTTTGGTCCCATGTATTTTTGATCACAGTGCATACACATACAAAGTTGTAGTCCAAAAGTGTGCACATTTGTAGAAATAAACATTTACCTCAGATTTCATTTGATAGAATATAAGCCGTGCCGTATGCAGGGTTTCATAATTACCGAGGTCAGAAAATGTTATTTGCTAGGGGGGTACAGGGGCATGCTCCCCCGAGAAAATTTTGATTTCCCTGGTATACATATGTGCATTTTTAAGACGTTTTAAGGCCAACAAATTGGATAACAATAGCTTTAAAACCATGTCAACAAATACATACATGCACAGTTTTTGTCAGGAATGACGAGACGGATGCAGTGAGGTGAATTTATTAGGAGGACACTGTAGCAAACCAGCAGGCGAAGGCAGAGACACAGAACCAGAGACACAGAAGCAGAGAGTCCAGGGTATCCAGGCAACGCCGAGTACCGCAAAGCAATAGTCCAAGAAAGATCCGAAATGGTCAGAGCAGGAATCCAGATGATAGCAGGACTGAGGCACAACAGAGGGCAGGAACAGACTGCATGAACAAACACCAAACTTCTGACAACACAGAACAGAAAACGCACAGGTTAAATAGTCACGCTGATAAGAATCAGGTGTTCCAAATGACTCAATCAGCGCTACGCGAGAGACACAGCGAGAGTGAGTCAGTGAACCTGACAACCGTGACAGTACCCCTCCCCTTAGGAGCACCTCCTGGCACTCCCAGTGGAACTTACCTGTAGATTGTAATCATCTATAAGAGAATGATCCAATATGTCCCTAACAGGAACCCAACTTCTCTCCTCTGGACCGTAACCTTCCCAGTCCACCAGATACTGGAATCCGCATCCCCTCCATCTTGAGTCCAGAATACGTTTAACCGAATAGACTTGTTCCCCATCTACGAGGGGGGGAACCGGAACCGGAACCGGAACCGGCGGATTAATGGTTGAATGAAAAACGGGTTTCAATTTGGAAACATGAAATACGGAGTGAATCCTCCTGTACGCCGGAGGGAGTTTGAGGCGGACTGCCACTGGGTTAATGATCTTAGTGACAGTGAACGGGCCAATAAATTTAGGAGCTAATTTATTGCTAACAGAGCGGAGAGGAATATTTTTAGAAGAAAGCCACACCTTTTGACCCACGACGTAGACGGGAGGCTTTGACCGGTGGCGATCGGCCTGAGCCTTGGTGCGTGCTCCCACCTGGAGGAGAGTCCTTCGGGCTCTCCTCCAGGTGCGACGGCACCTCTGGATGAAGGCGTGAGCGAAGGGGACCACAACTTCGGATTCCAGACTAGGAAAAATTGGTGGCTGGTACCCTAAACTGCACTCAAAAGGCGAGAGGCCCGTGGACGACACTGGCAGCGAGTTATGTGCGTACTCAACCCCATGAGATTTGTTGGCTCCAGGAGCAGGGATTCTGAGACACCAAACATCGTAACACTCTCTCTAAATCCTGGTTAGCCCGCTTTGTCTGGCCGTTGCTCTGAGGATGAAAACCAGAGGAAAGACTAACACTCACCCCCAGTAACCGACAAAATTCTCTCCAAAATTTGGACACAAATTGGGGTCCCCTGTCGGAAACCACGTCTTACGGGAGGCCATGAATGCGAAAGACGTGATCAACGACAGCAACCGCTGTCTCCTTCGCAGAGGGTAATTTAGGCAAGGGAATAAAATGAGCTGCCTTCGAGAACCGGCCCACTACAGTCAAAACGACCGTGTTGCCCTGGGATGGCGGTAGGGCAGTGACAAAATCTAGCGAAATGTGGGAGGGTCTCAAAGGAACTGACAGCGGTTGAAGAAGCCCCTCAGGAGGTCGATTGGAAGTCTTACAACTGGCACAAACAGAGCAGGCCAAAACAAAACTCCGAATGTCACGAGCCATAGATTGCCACCAGAATCGCTGCTTGACCAAAAACATGGTTCGCTTTACCCCTGGATGACAAGCGATACTGGAACAATGACTCCATCTGATAACGTCAGACCGCAAATTCTCCGGCACAAACAAACGACTCGGTGGGCAAGCGGACGGAGGTGTTACCCCTTGTAAGGCACTGCGAACCTTCGACTCGATCTCCCATGTGAGTGAAGAGATAATAATTCTCTCAGGTAAATTGCACTCGGGAGTGGATTGTCGCTCGGAATTATCAAAAATGCGAGACAAAGCATCGGGTTTGATGTTCTTGGAACCCGGACGGTAAGAGATGAAAAATTAAAACGACCGAAAAAGAGAGCCCACCGAGCCTGTCTGGAGTTAAGTCTTTTGGCGGATTTGATGTACTCGAGGTTCTTATGATCGGTCCAGACGATAAAGTGTACCCCCGAACTCTCTAACCAATGACGCCACTCTTCCAGTGCTAATTTGATAGCCAACAACTCCTTGTTGCCAATGTCGTAATTGCGTTCGGCAGGTGTCAAACGATGGGAAAAAAACGCGCGAGGATGCATTTTGTCATCCGCGGAAGAGCGCTGGGAAAGAACCGTGCCTACCCCCACCTCTGAAGCGTCGACCTCCACCACAAACTGACGTGAGAAATCAGGGGCTACAAGGATGGGAGCCGAAACGAAGCGGCTCTTGAGGTTGGAGAACGCCACCTCAGCAGCGTCAGACCACCTGAACGCAGTCTTGGTGGAGGTCAAGGCAGTCAAAGGAGCGGCTAGTTGGCTGAAACTGCGAAAAAAACACCGGTAGAAATTGGCGAGCCTTGCGGGAATCTGGAGTTGGCCAATCCACCACAGCCTTAACCTTGTCGGGATCCATGCGCACTCCCTCGGACGAGACAATGTACCCCAAAAAGAAGATAGACTGTGCATGGAAAACGCATTTCTCTGCCTTGACAAAGAGCCCATTTTCTAACAGCCTCTGGTGCACTCGCCTGAGGTGCTGAACATGTTCCTGGAGAGTTGTTACAGTCGTGTTAATTTTTCTGAGTTTTACTGACATAGCTTGACAACATCTCATCTGACCGCAGTTCACTGTTGTTCAACTGAAGCTACCTCGTCCTCACCTACCTTTTCTGTGCTTGACTTGCGCCTGGCGCTGAGGCGAAGACGGAATGCGTGTCTGAAATGTGTCCAGTTTGTTGTGGTCGTAAAGACACGGTTCTAAATAAACGCAGCGTTTTACTTGGCAATGTTTTAAAAAAAGATTTTTATTTTTGGTATTTTATATGCTCTGTTGGTGGTTTGTGGAGTAGCATCACCCGGGGGGATATTTCAATAATATAATATAAAAATAATTCAGCAGAGGCAGGGATACGTAGACCAGAAGGGGGAAAATCACCCCCTACAAATCGCACCATGCACACACACACGCACACAGCATATGATATAATAAACACAGAGCTACAGCAAACAATGGTGCGTGTATTTATGACAATATGTCTATTACTACTGTTATTCACAACATGATGTTACATTAAGAAGTAAAATCACTTACCTTGGAGTTTGTGTTACATTCCACACATCCTGTGATCCTCTGTGTCCGTTAAAAGTCGAAAACGCACAGTGGATAGGAGACAGTTAAGTGAATGCGACTGTTTAATGTGATTTGTATTGCCGTTTGGATCTTACCTTGTTACTTAAAATATATAGTTAAAAAAAATAAGCAAAAACTAAACTTTTACCGGCACAAACGAAGCACAAACAAACAAACCTATTTTGAGTGACTTTAGAGCATGTCAAGTCAAGTCAAGTCAAATTTATTTATATAGCGCTTTTTACAATTGGTAATTGTTTCAAAGCAGCTTTACATATTAGAAGCACAGAAAAAAGATAAGTGGTTAAAAATAAGCTGTACAAGCAAGCGTGGTAATATGTAACATATACAAGANGTGCTTTTGAAGAAATAGATCTAATATTCAGTAACCCATGTGTGGGACTGGTGACGTCATCGTCTAGAATTCAATATCTAATATTTTGAAAACGGAAGCAGCACAAACAAAACTTTCACCGGCACAAACGAAGCACAAACGATTGAGACTATTTAGGGGGAAAATTTGGAGCATGTGCGGAGCTGAGTGACCACAGAATGACCTATAAATATTCTTTTAATATCTAAAAAACGGAAGCAGCACAAACGATTTTTTACAGCACAAACCAGCACAAATGGAGCGCAAACGATTGAGACTATTTTGGCTGAATTTGGAGCACGTGGGGGGGCTGAGTGACGTCATCGACCTATAATCCAATGCCTAATATTTTAAAAACGGAAGCAGCACAAACGAAACTTTCACCGGCACAAACGATTGAGACTATTTGGGGTTAATTTATAGCATGTTGGGGGGCTGGTGACGTCATCGCCTATAATTCAAAGTCTAATATTTTAAAAACGGAAGCAGCACAAACGAAACTTTCACCAGCACAAACCAGCACAAACGAAACTTTCACCAGCACAAACGAAGCACAAACGATTGAGACTATTTGGAGCATGTTGGGGGGGGCTGAGTGACCTCAGAATGACCTATAAATATTCTTTTAATATCTGAAAAACCGAAGCAGCACAAACTAAAAGTTTTACGGCACAAACCAGCACAAACGGAGCACAAACGATTTAGACTATTTTGATGGCGTTTTGCGTTGGGTGGGGGGCCAACTTCACAGGTGTATTACCTAGATAATTTTATAAAATCAGGACAAAAAGTGTTTAAACAATATTTTTCATGCTTGTTCAGTGAACCATAAACAATTATTGCACATGAACCTGTGGAACACTCAAAGGGTTAGTTCACCCAAAAATTTAAATACTGTTATTTTAATTACTCATGTCATTCCAAACCAGTAAGACTTTCATTCATCTTTGGAACACAAATGAGGATAATTTTGATGAAATCTGAGAGCTTTCTGTCCCTCCATAGCCAGCTACGCAACTGAAACTTTGATGCTTCAACAAGTTCATAAAGAGATTGTAAAACTAATCCATATGAATTTAGTTTTTTTTATTATTATTCTGATTTGGGCCACGTCCATATGTGGTCAGAGATTTTGCAATGCGACCATAGTCTGAACACTATTTCATGCGACATTTACGTCACTCTAGAACAACATTTTTCACAATTCTGGGCTCATGGGAGTCACTTCAAAGATTTTACATACCCGAAGTTATCAAGTGAAAGGTAGTCAATGGAAGGACAGTGATGTGTCAGAACTTGTAAGTATTCCAGTGACAGCTCTATATACAAGCAAAACATGAGGGCTAGTATCATAAATGTTTAAAAAAAGGCAGATAACCGTTTAATTCCGTATGATATTGTGCTGTGTAATCTTTTTTTCATTCTTTTGTGCATGCGGGTCAGTCCAGACTGATGATCTGTTTACACTGCAATCTGATATTGGCCACATTTAAAACAACAATGTGATATAAAAAACTATATAACAGCTATATAAAAATGTTTTATCTGAGCAATATATTAGAATTGAGCACAAAGGCTCGCTGTGTGAGCGTAGCCTAATTGATGCTTCCTCATTAGAGATAAAACGTGAAGTCTTGACAGACATGAGACAGAAGTCTTGTTTGTTTGAACAACCTGATATTTACATTTACATTTATGCATTTGGCAGACGCTTTTATCCAAAGCAACTTACATTGCATTATACTATACATTTGTATCAGAGTATGTGCAATCCCTGGGATCGAACCCATGACCTTGGCATTGCTAGTGCCATGCTCTAACCACTGAGCTACAGGAAAGCTACGATATATGCCACGTTCTGTATTATACATGCCAGACCAGTAGTTGGCAATCTCACTTTGTTAACTCACAGTAAAAAATTTACTTTTTTGCAAAATAAAGAAAAATAATATGATGCACGATCTGCCATATTTGTCTGAATGAAGTCCATTCTGATATTTTCCTCAGAGAATTTTAGTTCACGTTGTATCTCAGCACATTAGTGAATATTCATTAAAGGTAACTATGTTCTCAGCATGACAGCGAACTTATGCCTAAACTACAGTTGTTTACTTACTTTAGGTAACAGTTAATGTTCTCATTTGTATGCACGTTTTGTGCAGTCGTCTGTAACTTAACAGCAGAACAACCTTCAGCTATTGTCTACAATGAGTTTAGCTCATGCTCTTCCTTTGTATCTTGCGATGTAACAACTAATAAATCTGTATAAATGTGTCTGTGGACATAATATTATTGTAACCTATAGACTACTGATGTGATGATACATTTGTTAGCTTGTACATTCTCTGGTTTTCCGGTTGGTGACAAATGCTGAAAATGTTGCTGAAACTATAGTCTGTTCATGGGTTCAGTTTATATATTAAAGAAAGATACACTGACACCCCAAGGTTTAATTTTTCAATTGCACAGTAAACCAAGGTTTCGTTTATATATTAAAGAAAGATACACAGGGGGCATTTGGTATAACATGTGATGCTTGGTACAACGTGATGGAGTGAACATATGATATTGTGTGAGACAGTAATGACACTTTGTTTAAAAGATGGGCCATGGACTTGCCAACAACAGTTAGCTAGCAGTCCCTTAGAGGATTAGTTCACTTCTTAATGAAAATTTCCTGTTAATTTACTCACCCCCATGTCATCCAAGATGTTCATGTCTTTCTTTCTTCAGTCAAAAGAAATTAAGGTTTTTGAGGAAAACATACCAGGATTCTTCTCCATATAGTGGACTTTACTGGGTGGAAGGTCCAAATTTCATTTTCAGTGCAGCTTCAAGGGCTCTACGTGATCCCAGACGAGGAATAAGGGTCTTATCTAGCGAAGCGATCGTATGTATATAATTTTTAACCACAAATGCTCGTCTTGCACTGCTCTGCAGTCCGCAGGCATGACGTAATCAAAGATTAAGCCAAACGCCTTTTACAAAAAAAGGTAAAACAACAATATCGGATGATTTTGAAGTTGGAGGAGAAAATTAGGTGAAGTTTTTCACCCTACCGCGGTACTTCCGGCTACATCACACATGACCTTTCAACGTAATGCGTGGCTCATCGCAGAGCAGTGCAAGACAAGCATTTGTGGTTAAATGAATTGGATGAATGAATTGTGATCTATGAATTGGAAATAAGGCCCCAGTGCATCTTTTAACGCACCCTCAAAGGCAGCTGGGATATAGCGCCTCCAATTGGGCCAATAATGCAATTTGTCCTGTAACTGTATTGTTACATCTGTCAAATTCATAGATCCATAACTTTATAATACTACAGTAAAAATGTCTAAACATTTGAATGGTGACAGTCAAGTGCATTGGGAGTAAAGAACCAGTGCAAATTTTAACGCACCCTCAAAGACATTTGAGATACAGCGCCTCCAATTGGGCCAATAATGCAATTTGTCCTGTAACTGTATTGTCACATCTGTCAAATTCATAGATCCATAACTTCATAATGCTACAGTAAAAATGTCTGAACATTTGAATAGCGACAGACAATTGCCCTGGAAATAAGGCTTCAGTGAAACTTTAATTGCACCCTCAACAGTAGCTGAGATATAGCACCCCCAACTGGGCCAATGATGCAATGGCTCTTCTAACACTACTGTCATGTTTTGTCAATTTCATGAGTCCATAACATCAAAACGCTAGAGTAAAAATGTCAGAAAATTTTAATGATGACAGTCAAGCACACTGGGCATAAGACACCAGTGAAATTTTAACGACCCCAAATGGGCCAACAATGTGATGGCTCTCCAAACTGTAGTGTGAGATTGGGTCCATAACTTCAAAATGATACAGTAACCAACAATGCAAGGGCTCTTTCAATTCAGTGCAATTTAATTCACATGTATAATGCTTTTCACTATACATATTTCAAAGCAGCTTTACAGAAAATGCATGTTTATATGTGGCAAAAACACAATAGTCTTTTATGAGATGATGCCAGAAAGTACAGTTGTAAGATTACAAATTATAGTATTTACAACTATCATATTCTTTTAAGCAAACGTAGTGTGCATGTAAAGCAATGATAACATGATAATTTTGATATAATCATCAAAGTAACAAAGTCGTTCCATGAGTCCTTACACAGCAGCCTAGGTGCCCAAAGGGGGACCAAGAGCGCGTAGAGGAGAAGCGAAGCTTAATCCGGCGACCGGGATGTAGCCAGTGTCAAAGGCAGAAGTCCACGGATAGTGTAGCTTCATGGTGAGAGTTATGCAGAAGGCACCTGTGTCTGTAATGCAGGGACGTCTAGGTTGTAGAACCTGATGAAAGTGGACGGTGAAGCCCAGCCGGCCGCAGCACAAATCTCTGCGATAGACACACCACTGGACCAGGCCCAAGATGAGGCCATGCTTCTCATGGAATGTGCCCCAACTCCGATAGGACATTGCAGTCCTTAGGAGGAATAGGTGAGCTCTAGTGCGTCAACTGTCAGTCTAGATAGCCTCGGCTTCATGACCGGGTGACGTTTTGTGCAGCCTCCGAAGCATACAAAGAGCTGTTCCGACTGTCTAAATGAGGCGGAATGGTCAATGTAGGTTTTTAGGGCTCTAACTCATTTAAATCATCCTGAGAAGGAGGAAGTGCGGAGAGTGTCACAGCCTGTGCTCTGAACAGAGTGGAGAGGACCTTAGGGACATAGCCATGTCTCGATTTTTAGGATGACCTTGGAGTCGTTAGGCCCGAACTCGAGGCAGGAGGGGCTCACAGAGAGCGCTTGTACATCTCCCACTCGTTTGACCGATTCTAGAGCTAGCAGCAGAGCAGACTTGAGCAAACAAGGGATGACAAGGGACGTAAGTCGGCAGTTAAGAGTGGTTCAAATGGAGGGCCTTTAAGTCCTCTTAGAACCGTGGACAGGTCCCAAGTGGGGACAGTGAAAGGGTGAGAGGGGTTCAGCCTCCTAGACCCCTTCAGGAAACGAACAATGAGGTTGTTCTTGCCCACTGACTGCCCGGCTATAGGAGCATGGGAGGGTGCTATAGCCACAACATAGACTTTAAAGGTAGAGGGGGTATGGCCCCTATTCAATAAGTCTTGGAGGAAAGACAATATCAGAGATATGTCACATGTGAATGGGTCTTTACCGTGGGTTGTGCACCAAGCAGTGAAGACTGAAAATTTAAAGGGGGGAAAAGGCGTCTCGTGGATGGAGCTATAGCCTGCAAAATGGTGTTCCGGACGTTCTCGGGGAGGTCTGCCGGCTCCCATCGAGAGGCCACACATGCAGGGCCCACAGCTCCGGCTAAGGGTGCCATATCGTTCCGTTCGCTTGAGAGAGGAGATTCTGTCTCAAGGGAATCGGCCATGGTGCTGCTGACAGCAGCTGGGCCATATCTGAGAACCAATGCTGGCTCCTCCATAGTGGGGCCAATAGGAGGATTCTGTGTTTGCCCTCCCTGGCTCGCTTGATGACGTGGGCCAGTGCATCTCTGTTCTTTGAAAAATAAATAGTTGGGCTGTGATAATTGATAATTGTCTGTGCTTGTCCAAGTGCCGAAGGCCGGATGGCCTTCGCACAGGGCTCCCCAACCTGACTTTGAGGCATCTGTGAAGATGACTTTCCTCCTGCCCACCATTCCCACAGCCACACCCTGCTTGTCAAGTCAAGTCACCTTTATTTATATAGCACTTTTTACAATGCAGATTGTGTCAAAGCAGCTTTACAGTGATAATTATTGGTATATTTTTTGGCTGCACAGTAGCTCTTAAGAGTGGTTAAGTAAATTCAGTATTTATTCATTTAGATTTAAGAATCAATAGTTATTAATTTAGTTAATTTATCTATATCAGCACTGGAGTAAACAGTGATGTCATCATCCAGCTCAGTTCAGTTTGCATACAATGGTGTCGATGCAGGCAGATCAAAACACTTTTGAATATCAAATGTCAAGTGTCCCCAACTAAGCAAGCCAAAGGCAACGGCAGCAAGGAACCCAAACTCAAACAGGTGACATCTAGGTGGCAAACAGGTGTTAAAATGGAGAAAAAAACCTTGGGAGAAACCAGACTCAGTCGGAGGGCCAGTTATGCCCTCTGGCCAACAGCGAACAGTGCATGATTATGATTCAGGCAGCTTTCATAAGTCCGATTGGGATCGCAACAGTCAAAGTATTTATTCCAGTTCCATCTAGTTGAGGATCGTATTCATCACACCAGTATGGGACAGTTTGTTTAGGATCTGTGCCACTTGCTGTCGTTTCGGTGAGGCCTTCACAGGGGATGATCTAGTTGACACAATCTCTGCTGACACTTCAAAGCTGCGTTGTTGTCGTGTCTAGGCACACGTCCTTGATCTCACCTGAATACGGCCCGGATCCTGGTAACTACGGTAAACCTCGGGATAAACAAAGAGACTAATATTAGCATAGATGCCATTCTTCTTCTGATGTAACGAGTACATCTGGTATTATTGGAAGTGTTCCCGGTTCCGGCTGACCTAATTTATGCAACCTAACAATCCTTTATCAGATTTGAAAATATCAATGATAATGTGTTATGTATATGCCAGGGTAAAGAGATGCGTTTTTAGTCTAGATTTAAACTGACAGAGTGTGTCTGCTTCCCGAACAATGCTAGGAAGACTGTTCCAAAGTTTAGGTGCCCAATAGGAGAAGGATCTGTAAGGCTGGAAGCTTGCGCTGCTATTTTGAACCAATAATCGGAAACAAAAAGCAGTTGAAGGATGACGTGCATAATTCAGTTATTTATCTGACTCCAATATAATTAATCTGACTCCATTAAAGTTGTTGTTATTTTTTTTACCTCTTATTCATTAAAGGTAAAAGTCTTTCTTAGAACTGATAGGAAAATGTAGGATTTAACCTGAACATTTAGATAACGAAAGTTACAATCAATTTAGCTTTCAACATTATCAATTACAAAAGGAAAGATTCTCAAAACCTTTAAAGCAGGCAAAGCTATTTATTAAGTTACATGTTTAAATATACAGACAGTAGAATGGAACAACATACTTGTTACGGTAGCTGGTGTAGAGAAGAGGCAGATACAGATTTCCACAATAAGAGATACTACTTTAATAAATCAAGGCAGGGAACACCAACATACACATTAACACAACAGAGAACGGACGAGGAGTGAAGGGAGTGAATGCAATATAAAGGGAGTGCAGATAATAGAGTCCAGGTGCAGGTGATCCGAGATGATGGGGAGATGACGAGGGAAGTGAGTGCAGGTGTGGAGAACAGGAGGAACATGGGAAATGTAGTCCAGGGAAACAAGGGATATGTGACAATACTGTATAGAAAATGTAGTTGTAACGAATAATGCACTGCTGTGCAGAAGAGGCCGTAAAAGCCTTTCTTGTATTAAGAGGTTACGCATCGGCGTGCAGGAGGGAGGGTTAAAGCCTTTCTCCCAGAACATCAGTTACCTTTCCTTCTTATACCCTGAGCAAAGCATTGTTATACATGAGTGGAATACCAACACCAAAACCAACTGACAGGAAACCAAAAGATATGGCAAATGGGTGGTGATCAAGAGGGAGAGAAGCACATTAACATATTCTCCTCAATGCATGTTTAAGCAATACCTAGATTGTACATTAGGATACTTTAATGTCTCCATTAAGTACACTACCATTCAGTTCAGTTTATAAGCTGATGAGACCAAACATGACATAGTTACATTAGAAAACACTAGTAGATAAATAGTATGTAGCTGAAAGCATATATGTCATGTGAAGCAAATGGTACTGGTTCTAGTAAGAACTCTAGCTGCTGCATTTTGTACAAGCTGTAGTTTGTTCAAGCGAGCAGGGCAACCACTCAGTAGACCATTACAGTAATCTAGCCTTGAGGTCATGAACACATGAAATGAAGCTCTAGCGCAAGTTCTGCCGGGAAGACTCAAATGTTACGTCACTTATTAGTTCAGATCTAACTAATCATTATCTAACACTTGGAGTATAAAAGATTGGTACTTACACTTGTCTGAGTTCGCAGATGCTGATGCAAACTTTCACGTCGGTGCGGGATATAGCTAGTTTAAAATCCAGCCTGACTCGTCGTTATCCATTAAATCACTGATATTTCAATCTAATACCCAAGCTTCAGTGAACCACTTGTAGGGTATCTACATAATTTTATTTGAAAGACTTTTATTTTGATTTTTGCCTTGGGCGCCGCCATTACATTCGCGCGAAGAGTGAAGAGAGAACGGTGAGACGGTGAAATGAGCTGTGATGCACTGATGAAAAATGCGTTGATATTTCGGGTAGTTATAGTGTCAAAGTTATGTTTAGACCCGTGACACGCATTACAGCTGCATGAAGTTGTTTTAAAGTCTCCGTTCGCGTTAACGAGTTGTTTATTGGATGTGACGCAACAAGTTTTCCGTCGTGTCTATGTGTGTGCGTGAAGCTGAAAAAGACCTACTAGCAGTTAACAAGTGACTCGCTATAGGAGTTGAATACTCTCGTGTTTTCTTTGAGTTTAAGTACAGTTTTTGTTTCATTTGTTCATACGAACTTGAAACAGTGAACGCTGCTACTGATCGTGAGAAGGATTCGTTGAGTCGTCGGATAGGGCCGTGTGTTGTTCGTCTTCTCAATACACCTCCATCAGCTGGGATTGCGGCCTCGTCGGATCAAGCTGCTATCGTCAGGATCGCGGGGACAATCGCTGTAGGTTATTGAGTGAAGAGACATTACCCTGCCATCCGTTGGACACCGTTCAACATCTCGTCCACTAACTAAGAGTGGTGATGTACATTATTTTCTTTGTTTTCTTCTGAACTCCGGTAAGCAAACCATCGTTTTCTTTCCGTGAGTGAACAGAACTGAACTGTTGAATTGCACATTTATCATTATTGGAATTGTGAATAGTGGATTTACCTGCAAGGGGATTCATAAACTTTCTTCTGTGCATATTCTTGAACTTTTTGATTCGTGAATTCTGGAAAGGACAGTGTATAACTTTTTCATTTTTCGCTCTGTATTTTTTTGAATTGGATTTTTGAACTTTTCGTGCCGAATTGGAGTGAATTTAAGTGAACTTTTGAATTCAACTTAAAAGTGAACTTAATTTGAAAGTGTTAACTTGAATATATGTGAACATTTGCAGTATGTTTAAAAAGAGACACTGATTATTGTTTGTTATTTGAAATTGAACTGAAATTGACACATTTGTTGATTTTCATTTTTATTTCTTTTATTGAAATTGACATATTTGATTGAACTTTATTTGATTTTCTCCCGTGAAAAACTAAAACAACAATAATAATTCAGAAAACAATTACTATTCAGTTAGTAAATAAATATTTTGTTAATTAAGCTGAAACTGTTGTTAATTTTGAGTCACTTATACTAAGGAGTGGGGGCGTCTTACCTATCCTGTTAGATCTGGGGAGGGTGGGTTTTGTAGACGACAAAAACACGTACTTTTTGAGTTTTCTGCATACATACACATACTTCAGGTGGCTGCCGTGTAACCAATAAATCCTGAAGCCCACCTCACCACATCTTGAGCATTATATATTGCAACACGATAGGCATCACACACACAACTAACAGTTTAGTTGTACAAAGACTAAAAGCATTGGGTGGGAGGACCAAGATCCTGTTGCTCACTCAGTCTTCCTTAGATAAGTGTTTAATATTCCCCCCACAAGGCGGTGGCATATTCCCCTCCGCCACATAATGGCGTCACGAACAGGATAAACCAGCGAGTATTCTAATTAAGTGCAAGTTCCTGATCTCTGATTCAACGCAATGGCTGAATTGGAAGACTTAAAGAGACAGTTTGCAGAGAGACGGTTCGGTGAGCAGGCAGGAATGTTAGAGCAGGCCAGAGCCGAACAGAGAGAAGTGCTTTCCCTTGCTAAAGCTGTTATTGATCAACAGGCTGCTACCCAAAGAGCACCATCTACTGTTTACATTCCATGAGACCGTAAACTCCCAGAATTCGGTGGATGTAGATCCAGACCTGGTGAGCTGAGTGTAGAGGAATGGATAAGTTCAATGAAGTCCGTATTTAAGGTAATGAATATTCCAGAAGACGACAAAATCGAGTTTGTTAAGCAGTATTTAAAAGATGAGGCTAAGATGACAGTCAAGTTTATGCTCAACGGAAATGAGAGGTCAGTGGATGAGATCTTTGATGCTTTAGACCAGACTTATGGAGACAAACTTCCCATTGGAAGCAGACTGAAAGAGTTTTACGACCGCAAGCAAATGCCTGGAGAAACCATCCGTTCTTATGCTTACGACTTGCAGGAGAAGCTGAGTATTATCCAAAACCGGGAGCCATCTAGAGTTCCTGATGCTGATGGTGTACTGAAAGAACAGCTTGTATTAGGCCTCAAGGATGACTCGCTACGTCGTGAAATGAAGAGGAGAGTAAAAATAGAGAGGGACCTGACATTTATCCAGCTTATGCAGGAAGCTATTACTTGGTCGGAAGAAGAGGAGGTGCAAGTTCCGAGCAATCTGAGAAGCAGTACTCGTTCACGAGGTGTCGTTCAAGCTACCACTGCGACTGATAGTTCAACCCCTCTCACACTGGAGAAGCTTCATTCATATGTCACTAGCTGCTAGACAAGAAGAATTGTTTCAGATGGTAAATAACAAAGAGAAAGTGAAACCTCAAGAAAAGGAGGGCAAGACGAAGAGTGCACCTTTAAAAGACAGTGAAGGAAGATACATCTGCTATACGTGTGGTAAGCCAGGACACACTAGCCGACGTTGTCTTCAGAACAGAGAAAATTCAAGTGGTGTACAAACTCAGAAACACAAAGTGGAGATGAAAAAAGCAGATGATCAAGTTACCTCAGTACCAGCATGCCCAGGTCCATCTGTGATCAGAAGCCACACTGCAGACTGTGATGCAGGGAATGTTTCCAAGGCCATCTGTGAAAGTGCTTTTGGTGATTGTCTTACCATTGAGCTAAGAATTGCTGGTATAAGAACTGTTTGCCTGTTGGACACAGGGTCGGAAGTGACTACTATCACAGAGTCGCATTTTAAGAATCACTTCGGAGAAGTTGTGTTGTCATCTGCCAACTGGGTTCGACTGACAGCGGCAAATGGTTTAGACATTCCCATCGTAGGATGTTTGGAAGCAGACATTGAGTGCATGGGGAAGACGTTGCATGGAAAATGTGTGTTCGTGATTAAAGAGAGCAATCACGATGGGACCGAGCTGAAAGGATTACCTGGCATTGTTGGAATGAATGTCTTGAGTGACCTTAGAGATCTATTCATGGCTACTGAAGGTATGAAGAAGATGGACAGGTATACCCAAGGTGTTGGAGAAGCAAAAGTTCAACGAGTGTTATCTAACATTAAGAAGCAGACTGAGGCATTGAGCTGTGGAGACAAGATTGGTTTTGTGAAAGTAGCTGGGAAACAAGCAATTACTATTCCCCCTTTCAGTGAGCATGTTTTGGAAGGTCGCTGTAGAATACCACCGAAAGTGAGCTGCCAAGTGTTGGTTGAGGCCTCATCAGAAGTCAGCTTGCCCAAGAGTGTTCTGATTGCTAATGTGCTCGCCAAGACAGCTGATGGTAAAGTCCCAGTTAGAGTGTTGAATTCTAGCGAGAAAGCTGTAAAGCTTATGCCGCGATGTAGGATAGCAACACTCTGTAAGCCGCAAGAAGTTGTTCCAAAAGTGCTTGTTGAGTTTGAGGAGAAGGAAGGAGCTCTGCATGTCAAGGCTGTGCAGCAACATCAGGTGAAAGTGGAGGAAAGCACCACGTAGCAGTTACCTGTTGCAGTGCAAACAAATCTTGAAGATCTTACGGAATCTCAGCGTGGAAAACTCAGAGATCTATTGACAAAGCACAGTGATGTGTTTTCAAAGAACGATTGTGACTTCGGTTATACGACATCTGTTACACACAACGTCCCTACAGGAGATGCTCCTCCTATTAAGCAAAGACATCGTAGAATTCCACCCCAGGTATTTCAGGAAGTGAAAAGACATGTTCGAGATTTGGTGTCTCAAGGTATTCTCAGAGGAAGCTGCAGTCCATGGGCATCTCCAGCTGTAATTGTGATTAAGAAGGATGGCAGTGTGAGATTTTGTTGCGATTATAGAAGGCTGAATAAAGTGACTTGCAAAGACGCTTACCCCCTTCCGCGTGTCGAGGAGTCGCTTGACGCCTTGGGAAATGCGCAGCTGTTCTCCACGCTTGATCTTACTTCAGGCTATTTCCAAGTGGCCATGAGTGAGGAAGATAGAGCAAAGACAGCCGTCACCACTCCCTTTGGCCTATTTGAATGGACAAGGATGCCGTTCGGACTTTGCAACGCTCCTGCAACTTTTCAACGTCTGATGGGAGTGGTGCTCGGTGATCTGACGTTTGACATACTGCTCATCTACCTTGACGATATCATTGTCTTTTCGAAGGATTTCGAGAGCCATTGTCAAAGGCTGGAAATTGTGTTCAACAGGTTGAGACAACATGGATTGAAGCTAAAACCTAGCAAGTGCTTCCTTTTGAAACCTGAAGTTAAATTCTTGGGTCATCTAATTTCCTCCAAGGGAATACAGGTGGATGGAGAGAAAACTCCGGCATTGGAAACCTGGCCTGTACCCAAGAATGTGAAGGAGTTGAGGCAGGTTCTTGGATTCATGAGTTATTACAGGAGGTTTGTTCCTGGTTTTGCTCAGTTAGCCCGACCACTTTATGCCCTTGTTGGTAAAGGAAAAATGTTGGAACCTTTTAACTGGACGACAGAGTGCCAGACTGCACTTGAGAATCTCAAGCAGTGTTTAATGTGTTCGCCAGTCCTTGCATATCCAGACTTTAGCCAGCCTTTCGTCCTCACAACTGACGGGAGCCTGCATGGTCTTGGGGCTGTCTTGAGTCAACGTCAAGGAGGATCTGAGCGTGTGATCGCATATGCGAGTCGGGGTCTTCGTGGGTCAGAGAAGAACGATCAAAATTACAGTGCTTTCAAGCTAGAGCTGCTTGCTCTAAAATGGCCAGTGACTGAAAAGTTTAAAGAATATTTGATCTACTCCAAGTTTTCTGTGGTCACTGATCATAACCCTTTGCGCTACTTGGAGACAGCAAATCTAGGAGCTGTTGAGCAGCGGTGGATTGCTCAGCTGGCAGAGTTTGATTTTGAAGTCTACTATAAGCCAGGACGACAAAACACAAACGCAGATGTGTTGTCAAGGATTCCATCTAGTGAAGAGCCTGAGCAAGAGGACTCTGCTAAAGACTTCATTAAGATGAACTCCGATGAAGTGCGCACATGCTTATGGCCAGTTTCTGAAAAGCAGCAGAGAGTACAAGCATCAGTCCAGGTATCTGTGACAAGGAAAGTCCCTGGATATAGCTGGAGTGATATAGAAGAGCAACAAAAGAACGACTCTAATATAGCACCTATTTACCGTGCTGTACTGAAAAACAAGAATCTGAATCCATCTGAACAGCGAGACATGGATGTGGAGTTGAAGAAACTTGCTAGACAATTCATTCGACTCAAGCTTAAAAAAGGAGTGCTGTTTAGAACTATCCTTGACCCAAGAGACGGGGAAGAAATTTGTCAACTGGTGGTTCCAGAACCCTTGCGTTACAAAGTGTTCGAGAGTCAGCACGATCATTGTGGTCATTTTGGAGAAAGAAGCACGCTGGAGCGCATGAGGAGAAGCTATTACTGGCCAACAATGACCAAAAACGTTCAAAGTTGGATCCATGAATGCAAGAGATGCACTCTCGCAAAGGATGTTTTCCCTAAAATTCGAGCCCCAATGACATGCACTAATGTGTCTGCACCGCTTGAAGTCCTTGCTATGGATTATACTCTCCTGGAGGAATCTGTGGGAGGATATGAGAATGTCCTTGTCTTAACCGACATGTTCACTCGTTTCACGGTGGCAGTGCCAACCAGAAATCAGACTGCCCACACCACAGCAAAGGCACTTATACAGCACTGGTTTGTCCACTACGGCTGTCCCGCACGACTACATTCCGATCAAGGTCGTTGTTTCGAAGCCAATGTCATCAGAGAACTGTGTAAAGTCTATGGGATTGGAAAAAGTCGCACAACTCCATATCACCCACAGGGTAACTCCCAGTGCGAAAGATTTAACAGAACTATGCATGACATGCTAAGGACGTTACCCCCAGAAAAGAAAAAGAACTGGAAGCAGTATTTACCCGAGTTGGTCATCGCATACAATAGCCGAATCCATGCTTCAACCGGCTATTCGCCATTCTACTTAATGTTCGGAAGGGATGCCCGAATGCCGATGGATATCTTTAACGGGAGAGATTGGGAAGAAAGTGGAGTTGACAATCTTGATGACTGGGTGAGAAACCATCACGACAGATTAAAAACAGCTGTTGAAGTGGCCAACCATGCAGCACAAGAGGCTTCAAGACAAAGAAAAAGAGCCTATGATCGCAGATCACATGGAGCACTTATGAGACCTGGTGACCGTGTTCTGTTACGGAACCATTCACATAGGGGAAGAAAAAAGATACAAGATCACTGGGAATCCCTACCTTACATTGTTGTGAAACAGAACCACGCAGACATTCCAGTGTACACCATTCGCCTAGAGAAAGGAGGCCCATGTAAAGTTGTACATAGGGATCAACTCAAGCATTGCACTTTTGAGTCATCACCATTACCTTGCACATCTAGACATGAATCTAGAGAACATACAGGACAGGAACATGTTGATTCTGAAGACACTTATGTTCTTGCAGTTCCTGCTGTTACACTTGCACCTGACACACACACAAACACAGGGTGTAGAAGTGAAGATGGGGATGAACTAGATGTGGGTGTTAGAGACCATGATAACGATATGTCAGCTGATGATTCAGTAGGTCAGTCTGTAATTGAGTCTGTAAATTCAGGTGGTTCTGATGCTGAGAGTGAAAATGAAAGTATTCCTGAACCTAGACGTTCTCAACGTCAGAACAGAGGTACTTTACCTGTTAGGTATAGGACTGACTATGTCTTGAAATAATTCAATGCAAACCTGAATGTTTTAAAAGTTACGTTTATTGTGAATGTATCTCAAACTTACTAGTTGAGTAACTTTGAACCTTTTCATGGTTGAACTGATGTTTTATGCTGTGAAAGAATTTTTACCTGCTATTCTCTGTTCTTTATTTTTCAGGGACTGAGTTGTTGAATGGAAGTCCGATGGTATGGCAGGGTTTAGCAGGGGGGAATGTAGGGTATCTACATAATTTTATTTGAAAGACTTTTATTTTGATTTTTGCCTTGGGCGCCGCCATTACATTCGCGCGAAGAGTGAAGAGAGAACGGTGAGACGGTGAAATGAGCTGTGATGCACTGATGAAAAATGCGTTGATATTTCGGGTAGTTATAGTGTCAAAGTTATGTTTAGACCCGTGACACGCATTACAGCTGCATGAAGTTGTTTTAAAGTCTCCGTTCGCGTTAACGAGTTGTTTATTGTTATAAGTTGGTTTTATATTCGCACATTCGGACTTCTGATAAATTAAGACTTTCCAATAAATGTGCAATAAATTAATGTTTGCGAATTTTAAGCAGCGACATGATATTGACAACCAACGATTGTCAACTTACAACATTTTTCACAGTCGATCAAAATAGGCAAGTATTGTTTTAATGGCATATTTACTTGTGAATGTCCACTGAATGTCCAATGTAGTGTGATTAACAAGGCTATTGAATACGGATGTCCGAATGTGCGAATATAAAACCAACTTTACCGAACTCTCCATCAGCTGGGATTGCGGCCTCGTCGGATCAAGCTGCTATCGTCAGGATCGCGGGGACAATCGCTGTAGGTTATTGAGTGAAGAGACATTACCCTGCCATCCGTTGGACACCGTTCAACATCTCGTCCACGAACTAAGAGTGGTGATGTACATTATTTTCTTTGTTTTCTTCTGAACTCTGGTAAGCAAACCATCGTTTTCTTTCCGTGAGTGAACAGAACTGAACTGTTGAATTGCACATTTATCATTATTGGAATTGTGAATAGTGGATTTACCTGCAAGGGGATTCATAAACTTTCTTCTGTGCATATTCTTGAACTTTTTGATTCGTGAATTCTGGAAAGGACAGTGTATAACTTTTTCATTTTTCGCTCTGGATTTTTTTGAATTGGATTTTTGAACTTTTCGTGCCGAATTGGAGTGAATTTAAGTGAACTTTTGAATTCAACTTAAAAGTGAACTTTATTTGAAAGTGTTAACTTGAATATATGTGAACATTTGCAGTGTGTTTAAAAAGGGACACTGATTATTGTTTGTTATTTGAAATTGAACTGAAATTGACACATTTGTTGATTTTCATTTTTATTTCTTTTATTGAAATTGACATATTTGATTGAACTTTATTTGATTTTCTCCCGTGAAAAACTAAAACAACAATAATAATTCAGAAAACAATTACTATTCAGTTAGTAAATAAATATTTTGTTAATTAAGCTGAAACTGTTGTTAATTTTGAGTCACTTATACTAAGGAGTGGGGGCGTCTTACCTATCCTGTTAGATCTGGGGAGGGTGGGTTTTGTAGACGACCAAAACACGTACTTTTTGAGTTTTCTGCATACATACACATACTTCAGGTGGCTGCCATGTAACCAATAAATCCTGAAGCCCACCTCACCACATCTTGAGCATTATATATTGCAACACGATAGGCATCACACACACAACTAACAGTTTAGTTGTACAAAGACTAAAAGCATTGGGTGGGAGGACCAAGATCCTGTTGCTCACTCAGTCTTCCTTAGATAAGTGTTTAATATTCCCCCCCACAAGGCGGTGGCATATTCCCCTCCGCCACACACTGTAAAACAATATTCCTCTCTCGATGCATGCACAGACTATTATCGTGATTATCTAAATAATCAAACAGATTACAAAATGTCTGCGTATATTGATTTACTACTCTATGTAAAAATTTAAATTTTAGACGGGGTAGCTACAGTGTAATTTGAGTTCATGTCAGCCTATCATTTCGAATGTTCATTGAGCTGTTACGGCAAAAGGAGAAAGATTCCCGTTAATTTCAGAAGCATGCAGGTTCTCCCTTCACGGATGTCTATTGTTTTCGAATTTCGTCTCAGCAATGTCATCAAAGAGTAAGACACGGCTGCAATCTTCACCATCCTCGCCTCTCACTACAGATTAGACATTTCATCTCAGTGATAAGTATTTTCATCGCGTTATACACCTTGGTGTTGATTGGGCGAAGAATCGTCTTCTGCTCTCTTTTCATATTCATAATTAGTATTATGCAAGCGCACGCATTTGTTAGAGTCAGAGCGCTCGTTAAACGTTGCTTGTAGTGCTTGTTGGTGTTGTATAGCCTATAGGACGTTAATGATCATCCACATATTTCAAGTACCATTGTTTAGGACAAAACAAAGAATGGCATACCATATCCGGATATCGTTGCAAGGCTCGGAAAACCCCATTGTGGTTTAAACCATAAAGCAACACACCACATCATTACATTGTAATGTAGTCTAGATCTTTCTAACAATACATTGTATCATATATCGAATATTGTATTATCGAATATTGCAATTTGTCATAAAAGCATCAGTTTACTCGAATAATTCTTTGGAATTTAATAGTAATTCTAGAACGACTGGGCTGATGTATGGCATGTAAGAATCTTGGGACATGTGGTCTCCACCTTAACAGTCGGTGCTAAAGAATAGGGACAGGACTCAGGAAGAATTATGTTCATGGATGCGAATATTAACGTTATTGTTGTATGAAGCACAGCAGGACTGAGTGTGGTGGGAGCTGAACGAGGAGCTGGAGCGATTGCGCAACACACGCCTCACGAGCAGCGGGACTTTTATTAGCGGGACTTTTAAAGCTTCCGCTTTTCCGGTCATGAGTATGAGGTAACGCAGCTCTGTTTATTATAAATTTAGTGTGTTGAAAATTATGTTATAACGTTACTCTGTGCGTTCGCTCGGCAGCTGCTGCGAGACACTGTTACACACTGCAGTAAGCTAGTTCAATTTTATTGAATATCATTGCTGGATGGCTTGAGTTGATAAATGGAATGCAATTAATTTTAAAACGTATTGTATGATGGAGAAAATGCTGTATTACTGTTAATAAAAATAAAGCTGCATCTGATTATGCATGTTAGCTACTTGACAAAAATAGTGTTTTTCTCTGAGGCATAGTACAAGAATATTAGATTTAAACAACGACTAATCATGTTGAGCTATTTAACATCAATTGGTTTTTGTCTATAAATATATCAGTTGTTCCCTTGTCTATTAAAATGTGTAATATTTTAAAGCGTCTTTGGTGTTTCCATGGTCACTACAAAATAAAACCGGAAACCGAGGTTAACACGGGTATGACCCCATTGACAGGCGACTCCTCGCACGTCCTGGAGCCTTGGTTAAAACTGTAATTTTTTCACAATTTACAAATAGTTGGAAACATTTGGGATATTGTAAGAACTCAAGTGAACAAAAAATATAACACTGGACTAGTGGTTTTCGGATATTTACTACAAAAAATATAACTTATAGCACCTTTAAATGTAATAATAGTGTTTATATTTTCAGGTAAGTATTTAAGTTCAGGAAATATATATATAAAATGTAAATAACACTGCATTGTCTTCACCGCATAAAACTAAAATCTATTTCAGTGTGAAATCGTGGGTGTGATCGTAATGAGAGACGGATATCAGTGCCAAGCGAATCCCAGGGTATAGCTATAAAGGAATAAGATGATTCATTCTACCGAAATACTTCCAAGTGCTGAAATATTACTCATACAGGTCAGTTTATTTGTCAAATTAAAATTGTGAGATAAAGCAGATCTGTTTTACTTGGTCTAGCGTCATACTATTATACTAATCTCCATTTGAGCGTGTTTAAAGTTTATGCTGTTCTGTGTATTAGTCTGTTGACTGTAAGCTAGATCAAATTATAATATCCTGATGATATTCTAACATTTCATCTAATCGATCTCGCATTGCGTTGATCCTCTACAATTATGCACATCAGTTTTGTGTTCGTTACCTAGCAATAAGCGTTGTATGCACAAGGACTTTTGACATAACCCGCGCGTGCCCATCCAAACACAAATAGATAGTAGTGAACACATTTTAGTGTTCACAGAAAATAGTGTGCTCATCTTCAGGACCTGAACGCATGAAACTTGGTCTAATCACTGCAATTTCTCCGGACCTGAGACTCCAGAGTCGAGTCTCAGGTCCGGCAGGGATTGTCGGTGAGGAAAGTGACTATCCAGCGCTCTCTCCACCCTCAATACCACGACTGAGGTGAGACCCTTGAGCAAGGCACCGTACCCCCAACTGCTCCCCGGGCGCCGCAGCAATGGCTGCCCACTGCTCCGGGTGTGTGTGTGTGTTCACTGCTGTGTGTGTGCACTTGGATGGGTTAAATGCAGAGCACAAATTCCGAGTATGGGTCACCATACTAGGCCACATGTCACTTCACTTTCACTTTCATTTCTGCGACGTGGCTATTGTGGATGTGCTCATCACGATTGTGCTGCCTACCGCATTTCGAACATCTGGATTTATTGCGCTCAGTACTCTGCCCCTGCCTGGTTATAAGCATTTTGCTTGTGCTTATAGCGCCCCCATCTCCTGTGCAGGGCACTTCAGTTTTTCTCTTCACCGAGGTACTGAACAACAGTAATCGCATTATCCTTTTGCCAAGGTTTGCTAGCTTTTGCAGAGTTCAGTAGCTAGTTAAGGTTAGCTAATAAAGCATTATCATGTAAGCATTTTCCTTTCTTCAATAGCATTATGATAAGGTTTTCTCAGTCTTCATCTGTATCTATGTATTTTAGTATTCTCCTACCTATCTGTTTGTCATGATCACTAGTGTGAGTGCCCTATCAGCCACTAGAGGGCACTCCATCCTGGACTCTTGTTTTCACCCCTTGGACTTCATTACCCATAACGCACTGCCGGACTCATGATCTCATTATCACTTCATTACAACCAGCTGTTATGTATTATGTTATCAGTGTCTGTCTATTTATACCCTGTTGGTTTCTGTTCTTGTTATGGAGTTTTCAGTTCACATTTCCTGGTCCGTGTTGTTTCTTGTTCCCTGTTTGTGTTCCTGTTTTTGGATGGACTGTTTAACTGGCTTTTGACCCTTGCTTGTTTTTGGACTCATGATTTTGGATTACCCATTAAACTTACCTGCACTTGGATCTGTCTCTTGTCTCCGTGTTTGCAACCGTGACAGAAAACTCCATCACCTAAGGATCCAGCAGGATGGGGATCCATATCACACCTCCGACTACTGGGAAGGAACGGATAGCTCGCCTGGAGAACTTAACCACCCTGAGGCAACAGGGCAGGAAGGTGGGTGGTTTGGCACAATTATTTTGGACCCTGGCGGTAGGGCTGGGTTATAATGATGCGGTCTTAAAGGACCTTCTTAATAATTGTCTGGATGACTCATTGCCGTGGTGGGAGATGGATAGACTGGGTGACCTGGATTTTTGGAGGTTTGTCCATTACCTCGAATGTCAGAGTAGGGGGGCCTCACTGAGTCGACCAGGCAGTGTGCATGCTCCAGCCAGTGAATCCGTTCCAGAAGCCACAGAGGAGGTGAGCACTGAACCTCTGCTTCACCCCGGTAAAAGGAGGAGGAGAAGGAAGAAGGCCCCAGAGCCCGCTCCAGTCAGTGATTCCACTCCAGAGCCCACTCCAGTCAGTGAGTCCGCTCCTGTCAGTGAGTCCGCTCCTGTCAGTGAGTCCGCTCCAGAGCCTGCTCCAGCCAGTTAGTCCGCTCCAGAGCCCGCTCCAGTCAGTGAGCCCGCTCCAGCCAGTGAGTCCGCTCCAGAGCCCGCTCCGGCCAGTGAGCCCGCTCCGGCCAGTGAGCCCGCTCCGGCCAGTGAGCCCGCTCCGGCCAGTGAGCCCGCTCCGGCCAGTGAGCCCGCTCCGGCCAGTGAGTCCGCTCCGGTCAGTGAGTCCACTCCTGTCAGTGAGTCCGCTCCAGTCAGTGAGTCCGCTCCAGAGCCTGCTCCAGCCAGTTAGTCCGCTCCAGTCAGTGAGTCCGCTCCAGTCAGTGAGTCTGCTCCGGCCAGTGAGTCCGCTCCAGAGCCTGCTCCAGCCAGTTAGTCCGCTCCAGAGCCCGCTCCAGTCAGTGAGCCCGCTCCAGCCAGTGAGTCCGCTCCAGAGCCCGCTCCGGCCAGTGAGTCCGCTCCAGAGCCCGCTCCGGCCAGTGAGCCCGCTCCGGCCAGTGAGCCCGCTCCAGAGCCCGCTCCAGTCAGTGAGCCCAGTCCAGCCAGTGAGTCCGCTCCAGAAGCCACAGAGGAGGTGGACACTGAACCTCTGCTTCACCCTGGTAAGAGGAAGAGGAGAAGG
Organism: Anabarilius grahami; assembly: GCA_003731715.1. Taxonomy (NCBI): domain Eukaryota; kingdom Metazoa; phylum Chordata; class Actinopteri; order Cypriniformes; family Xenocyprididae; genus Anabarilius; species Anabarilius grahami. The sequence continues at coordinate 799,393 of RJVU01054598.1, forward strand.
AAGAAGGCTTCCTTCATCCTTCAAGGCCTGGAGTTCTCCCCAGCCAGTGAGTCCACTACAAAGCCCGCTCCAGCCGGTGAGTCCGCTCCAGAGCCCGCTCCAGTCAGTGAGTTTATTCCAGAGGTTGTTCTCTGTTTTCCCAAGCACCTTGCCCTGCCGGCGCCAACTATGCGCCTTGCCCTGCCGGCGCCAACTAAGCGCCTTGCCCTGCCGGCGCCAACTAAGCGCCTTGCCCTGTTCCAGAAGCCGCTCTCCCGGATACGGCCACGGAGGCCATCACCGAGCTGTCCGCTCTCCCTGATACGGCCACGGAGGCCGTCACCGAGCTGTCCACTCTCCCTGATACGGCCACGGAGGCCGTCACCGAGCTGCCCGCTCTTCCTGATATGGCCACGAAGCACCCTTGGCCAGCCCTGCCGCCGCCATCCAAGCCTTCTGCCCTGCCGCCGCCATCCAAGCCTTCTGCCCTGCCCTGCCGCCACCGCCCAGGCCGTTTGAACTGTCGAAATCCGCCTGGTTTGTTCCTCCAGCGCCGCCCTGGCAGTCGGCCATGACCCCAGGCCTGCTGGCACCTGCCTGGTCAGTTCCCCCAGCGCCACCTTGGCTGTCGGCCAGGACCCCAGGTCTGTTGACACCCAATTGGTCAGTTCCTCCAGCACCGCCTTGGTAACTGGCCAGAACCCTGACCCCACTAGAGTCTCCATGGACTGTTCCCCCGGCTCCCCCCTGGCCTTCTGTGGGAGACTCTGGACCTGGCCCGCCATCCCTCCCCCTGATCCTCCTCCTGTCCACCTCCCTCCTGAGTTTTTGGTACTTTTGGCCTTGTCTCCATGTTATCTCCCTTTCTTGTTCTTTCTCCTTCTCTTATTATGTTTTCATTTGTTTTTCTCTGTTTCAGGAACCGTTAGATTCACCTCTGGTGGGTATACATTCCCTCTCACAGTTCTTGGGGGGGTTGGGCTCCGTCCTGGCGGGTCTCTTCTCATCACTATTTTTGGGGGTCGGCTACGCCCCTGCCTTCAGCTTCAGGCAGGAAACGTATAAAAGATTGGTACTTACACTTGTCTGAGTTCGCAGATGCTGACACAAACTTTCACCTCCATCCTCCCCACCACCACCAGGATGGTCCCTGTCCTTACTCCCTGGGGGTCGGCTACGCCCCTGCCTTCAGCTTCAGGCAGGAAACGCAAAGTCTGCAACCCTCAAGACGTGAGCTACGGACGGGGCCTACGCCAAACAACATTAACCTTTATATATTCTGCTAGCTGTTTGGTAATAAATATCAGTGTTACGTTATCGTGCCTCCTGAGTTTTTCTGGTAGAACTAACTGTTCTGCATTTGTCATTGAGAGCATATGTCGTAGTTCAGATGTATTTTTAAGATGGAAGAATGCAGTTTTACAAATGCTAGAAATGTAGCTTTCAAATGAAAGACTGGTATTAAAGAGCACACCCAGGTTCCTAACTGACGACGAAGACTTAACTCTCTGAGGTCTGAAAATGCGCCGGCGCGTTTTGCAGGTTTTTTTCACATTGCAGTAAAACAGACTTAAAATACTAAATTTTTTCATAGAGACATAATATATCAATTGAAACTATAGAATATCTTCTTTTATTTGTATACACTCAGAGTAAAAACAAAATGTTGTGCTTTTTGTAAAATAAAGAAAACTAACATGATGCGTGATCTCTCGTCTCCCTCTGTACGACCTCCAATCTGATAGTTCTCAGAAAATGAACTGTAACTTAGTGAATACTAATCACAAAAAAATGACACTTATGTCTAAAAAAACGTTGAAATGTCAGGTTTTAAATCGTGTAAGTCAAATCGAAAACAAACATTCTGTTTATGTAATCTGTATGAAAAGAGAGCCATGTCAGAAGTCCGTGATTCAGCTCATTACCCACTAATGCAGCCACGCCCATGGAGCCTGCACTATTCACAGGCAAATTCAGAGGCAACACATGCATACATCGTCTCAATCGTGTATTTATTGTCTTGAAAAGTGTTTATCTGGATGTAAAAGCCATGGTTAGCGACCTCTGGAAGACATGCAGTTAGTTCCTGTTTTCTTTTCTTCTATAGATGAATTTTAGATGAGTTTTTGTTTCTTTAGCGCCCTCCGGCTGCAAGTATGAATTGAAAACACCATTCATGGAATAGCCTCTTCTTTAGATGAATTTGTGGACTAAAAATGCACAGAGAGCGCCCTCCGACTGCAAGTATGAATTGAAAACACCAGCGCTCATAGTAATGACAATGAATATTAAATAAATATAACTCCTCTGTATAGAAAATTTACATAAACATATGAGAATCCGATATTTCTCCAAATGTGCATGCTTTTAAACTAAAAGTCTTTGCATCACAGAAATACATTATATTTTAAAGTATACTATAAAACCATTACTTTATATTGTAATAATATTTTTCTGTATGTTTCATATACCATGATGAGCTTGAGACATCACAGAAGGTTTTTTTCACAGCCTACCTGACTGAAATGCCTCATTAATATGCAAGTAATTTAAGCTCATTACTATGCAATTCTTTTGTCTTCTCAGGTGAGAATGACCCATTATTCATCATTATTCATCATTATTCATGATGATTCACGCCTCCACGCATACAGTGTTTCTTGGCTAAAAGTGTCTTACAAAAACTAAATCAATATATTGTTATAAATGAAAGAGTAGTCAGCATAATTTTTGCATAATTTTGAAGCAAACCCTCTGGAGTCTGAGGCTGATTTGGGGCCTAGAGAAGTTTTGACATGCCCTGACATTTGTGCTTTTTTCAGTTGTTCATAAACATATTAATGACACAAGTGTCATTACACTGTATTCAGCACAAACTAGGCTACCATAATATGTGAGGAACATGTATGTATATGTTTGTGTTTTTGAAGGAATAACATTTATGTGTGGTTATTGAAAAAACAAAAAAACTTAAGTCACTGAAATAAGGCCAAAAAAAGTATAGTAAATCTGTGTTTACAAGACTTTAGGGTATTGGAGGTTGTAGACTAGAGTTTTTGCTTCAAAATTATGTAAAAATTATTTATTATAATAATTAATTCTCAGAGGAGAAAGAGCCGCGTCCATACACTTCGTAAAAGTGTGGGGAGCTAGGGACAGCCCGAACGGAAGGACAGTATACTGACATGCCATCCCTTCGAAGGTGAATCTCAAGAAACGGCTGTGATGGGGGTCTATCTGAATATGAAAATAAGCATTTTTCAGATCCAGAGAAAAAAAACAGTCCCTGAATGGGTGTCTGAGATTGAGGATGGGTCTGAGACCTCCATCCTTCTTGGGCACGAGGAAGGAACGGCTGTAGAAGCCCTACTCGCTCTGGGCTGGGGGAACCACTTCTATGGCTCCTTCTGCCAGCATAGTGTTCACCTCGGAGCATAGGACATGCACGTCCTCGCTCACTGGTTGGGACCACAGCATTGAATAACGGGGCCTTTTGAGCAAACTGGAGTACATAACCTCATTTTATTATATCCAACACCCATTTTGACACTCCGGGGATGGCCTGCCAGGCCAGCGCTCAGCGAACCCGTCAACCGCAGGTTCAAAGAGGCCAGAGGGGGAGACCGGTGAATCGAGTAAGACAGTCTTATCCGCGTCCATGATCTCCATCAAGTTAAGCCACATGTGGCGCTCCAGCCCCACTAGACTGGCCATCGAACGGCCAATGAACGGCCTTAGTTTTCCATCCAATGGCGGTGGATAGGTAGAGGTGCGGGGCCACGGCTTCATCCAATGGAGGCAGCTTTTCATAGCCCTTCTGCTTGGCGCCGTCAACCGTAGTGAAAGCGTGAGAGGCAGATGAGCGGAGGCGGGCAAAGTAGGGGGGCGTTCGTCATTCATTGTGGACCTCCGGGAAGAAGGGCACAGATCGCTGAGGAGGGGACTGGCGGCACCCTGGCAGGAACCACTCGTCTAATACCCCCTTTCCACCAGCACGAACCGGGTGCTAGTTCAGAGCTAGTGCTAGTGCCAGTTCGGAGTTGGTTCAACTGACGAGCCTTCTAAGAATCAGTTTGCCTTTCCACGGGCTGGAGAGCAGCACAGAGCCAGGTCTTAAGTCACTGTATACGTCTCATATTTCACAGCAAGGCTAGCGCCGCAGCGCCAAACACAAATACACCAGGCTCGTTTGAGATGCATCGGCTTCTCGCATAGCGATCGGCGCATGACATCAAAGATCTGCGAGAACGATCCAAAAGCAGAAGGAGTCGTATGCTCTAAAAATGCTCCCGCGGATCGGCGGCACCCGCCGAATCAGTCCGCGCTGCTCCAATGCATCTCGAACAAGCCTTCTATCAACATCTATCAAACAGATGTTTCACTACTGTTGATGCTCATGGCTTTGCGAACCTACACGGCTCGCCGTAATTTGTATATAGACGGAGATTACAATCGAGCTGCTATTAGCTCGATTAGCTGCTATTTCAAAAATGGCGGTCATAAGTTTCTTGTTGGTCACGGTAACCCCGCCCCCAGGCCCTGACGCAAGCGGTTCTTACTTTTAGCCCAGCAATGTTTTGGTGCTACATACGAACCACTTTTCCTGGTTCGGAGCCGGTGCTTTGTGTGTCGAAAGACAAAGAACTGATTTGAAACTAGGCTCTGGCTCCGAACCAGCACTCAAACTGCCTTGGTGGAAAAGGGGTAAATGTGGCTGTGTGTGGGTTCTTCAGGCGCAGACCAATCCAAACTGAGTTCCTCGACAGCTTTTGATAGCACACGGATGAGCTCGGAGTCTATTGAAGCTCTAGCATTGATCGGCTCCAAAGATGGCAAGGGGGCGGGGTCGTGAGACGAGCCAGTCCAATCCAAGGCATCCGAGGCCGCTAGGGACATGCTGTCATCCAGCGGCACTTCATCTGATCCCCCGAATGAGACAATGTCACTCGCAATGGCAGAGGGACGCTGGTCCATGCGGGAGATGGAGATGGGAGAAATCTCTCTTTGTGGAGAGCGAGGCACGCGGGACCTAGGCCGGCATGAGCTCACTCTCATCCGAGCACTGAGATCCTCTGCGAAGCTCTGTCCTCTGTCTAGAAGCTGCGAATAAGAAGCTGGATTCAGCTTCGTGTAATACGTTTTCATTTTAATTTCACAACTTATAAAGGGTTAAATGAGTATGTAATTTACATATTAAAACTACTGTTGGAAATGGCAAATGTAAATTATATAATTTAAAGGATTAGTTCACTTTTAAATAAACTTTTCCTGATAATTTACTCACCCCCATGTCATCCAAGATGTCCATGTCTTTCTTTCTTCAGTCGAAAAGAAATTCAAGTTTTTGATGAAAACATTCCAGGATTTTTTTCCATATAGTAGACTTGAATGGGCACCAAACAGTTGAAGGTCAAAATTAGTTTCACTGCAGCTTCAAATTGTTCTACACGATCCCAGGCGAGAAATAAGGGTCTTATCTTGTGAACCATCACTCATTTTCTGTTTTAACCTTAAATGCTCATCTTGAACTAGCTCTCTTCTTCTTCTTTATTAGAATTCCAGCAGTGTAGACACTGCTAAGTGTATTACTGCCCTTCACAGGTCAAAGATTTGAACTAATTTTTATATGCAAGATGAGCATTTAAGGTTAAAACTTATATAATTTTCAATTTTTTTCAGAAAATGAGCAATGGTTTCACTAGATAAGACCCTTATTTCTCATCTGGGATCGTGTAGAACAATTTGAAGCTGCAGTGAAACTAATTTTGACCTTCAACTGTTTGGTGCCCATTCAAGTCTACTATATGGAAAAAAATCCTGGAATGTTTTCATCAAAAACTTTCATTTCTTTTCGACTGAAGAAAGAAAGACATGGACATCTTGGATGACATGGAGGTGAGTAAATTATCAGGAAAAGTTTATTTAAAAGTGAACTAATCCTTTAAGCCAGCGGGACACCAATTCATAATCAAATTAATAAGCAACCACTGACAGGAATAAAACAAAATAGTATTTTAAAGCTAAGAAACTCAGATTTTTAATGCTTCTATTTCGTTCAACTCTTAAGGAGTGCTGAGTTATCACTCTAAAACGGAGTGTACCGCCCACGGGTGCCACCTAGCTACAAAAAAAAAAATTATCATATTTTTCAAAACTCCTGCCTTGATTATCACATAATAGGTTTCATTTGAAAGCTTAGAGTCTGAACTTTACAATGAATGTAGCCACTTTGATAAACTGCTAAGTACTGCTGAGTTATTTGCTGAAAAATTATTTAAAAAGATTAATCATTTATGAAATTGTTTTTGTACTATGTACTCGCATCATCAAAAGCATCATACAGCTCAGATAATCATGTGTTATATGTCATTTGAAAGGTCTCATGGAGTAGAATACAACAAGCATAATTGTTCTGGGCTTTGATTAAACTTGAGCGAGTTTTTGTACATGAAGCCCTGCAAGACCCATATGTAAATAATAAACCAATGCAGCATTTATGTCACGTTTTGGCTCGTAACTTCATGAAACGTTCTGATTGTGGAACATCATTATTTACAGCAGATTCTCATGATTAAATTGAGTCCAACCTCAGCATAATCCAATAAGCCGATCACAAGATATTGATCATGAAATTACAACACATAAAACCCCACAGGCGCACAAATGCTAACTAAAACTAAAATGTAGGTTTCATGTGGCATTTTAGCTTATAACTTCATGAAACATGCAAAGACTGTAGAAAATGGCACATCCTTACTTACAGTGGATCCTCCCGATTGAAATGAGTCCAAGATCAACAAAATCCCACGTGAAAGAACGATTTAAAAAATGCCCATAAGGGGGCGCCAATGGATACACAAAAAGGCTACCTTGGTTCTAAATGCTGTAACTTTGGATTTCTTTATGCGATCACCAGAAAATTTGATCCACATATAGAAAAATATCACCTAAAAAGAATTGTCCTTCTACCTTATTTCCTTTCTGAGTTATTGAATGTCAAATATGAAATATATGTAAATTTTCCCTTGTGCAAACTTTTATTTTTTGTCTTTATCAGCAGTTCCCTTTCGAAGGGAACTCCACTCTGCGTTTGCTGAAACGCATTGGGGAACGTCACGTGACCCAGGTGTCTGAAAGCACTATCCAAAAAACTCCAATTCCTATTGGCCGGCGACAGCCTATGACGTCATACGGCGCAACCCGGAAGTATAAAGGAGCGCCTGGAGAGACAGTCTTCATCTCATCGTCTTTCAGTCCTGTTCTGTCTGATTGCATCTATACCAACTCCGGTAGGGTTTTTTATATATGCCTTACAAACGTTCATGAGAGTGTGTTTATCCGTGTCCCAGGGTTTGACACTGGATATACATATTTTTCTGAGCGTTTTTCTGTCTGGAGAGGAGCACGCATACACAGTGCTTGAGGGCACTGCTGTGTGTTTGTCTGTTGTTTACTCTGTTCTCATTTGGCACTCTTCCCGAGGGAAGAGCTGTCTGCATCTCTGCCTGGTGGTTCTGGCCCCGTTTGTGCTGAGGCATAACGGTGGCTGCAATCATAGGGCTCGTAGATGAGCTCGTTGGGAAGTTTGAGAAAGTTTTATTCTCTCTCAACTTCCCTGGGGCTGGCGAGAGCGACCGGATGACGATGACGTTTGTGTTTGATGTCATCGCGTCCGGCGGCGAGCGCTCCTCTGGCTGGTGTATGCGAGCTGCTGTGTGTTTGTGACGCGCTTCTCGGCGGGCTGCAGACTGCCGTGAGAGCGCGTTAGGAAACGACGAGCGGTTCCTTTCTGTCCATTAATACGGCAGCTTTCATACTTTGCATTCCGTTCTGATCTCCGCGTTTGAGATCGGGAGAGCATGGAAAAACCCCTAGCCATTCATATTTGTATCTGAACCCAGACAGACTGAGGAGGAGGAAGAGAGAGTGAAACGGGTGATCGATTGTAAACATTGTTGCGTTTGTAATCGATCCCCCCAGCTATATATGGCGATTTATATCTACCCTCAATAGAAAGAATCTCCTCTTCTTCTTCCACCTCCTGTGTATATATATATATTTATATATGTGTATATATAAACATATATCATGCTCAGATGCTTCTTATGGTCAGACTGATGGCTGGGCCCATAGTAATTATTTCTATCAGCCCGCTGTTCTGTTTGATAGTAAGACGATCTTTAGGCTTAAAAGAACCTTAGATTCCATCCTTTCATTTAAAAAGGAGCATTCAGAGTTTTTGGTTTTTGAGCTGCAGGAGGGTATATATTTTATTCGTTAAAATAAGATCTTATTTCCTGTATAGTTTCTGAGCATGTAGTCAGGAAAATTAGGGTGTTTTTTGGCAAACTGAAGTTGACAGACTAGAGTGTATATTGTGCAGGCCACAAAATGGCCGCCTCTTAGCCACCTGTTGTTTAGAGTAGCTTCTCATCTGCTATTTTCTAGAGTAGTTTGAGTTAGCACTCGTCACTTCAGTTATTATGCATGTTTAGGTCGGCCTTAATCGGCCGCCTGACATTGTTTGCTTGTGAGCTTCACTTTCTTTCTCTTATCCATGAGATTTGGAGGTGAAGCCCAGGCTTCACTAGGCTTGTGGCCCTGTAAGAAGGCCCGTAGCTTAGCGGCTAGGCTAGAGCTAGGTTAGGTGTGTTATTTACATAACCTTATGTATACTATCCCTTATTAGGTTGTATAGTTCCTAGTTCTGGCCTCCTCCCGAGGGAGTTGTTAGGCCGTATGCCCATTATCCCCTTGCTATATATGTGAGCTGCTTATGCTGCCACAGGTTGGCATCCGCTTATATATAGCAGGCCCTTTTTGAAAGAAAAGCGGCCACTATTTAAGTGTTTGGTGAACCCTTTCCCCAGTGTCACTGAGTGCATCACCTGTCGGATTGCATACTCAGGGTAGCTAGATCACTTTTTGAGAAAAGTTCATATCTGTCAGCTCCCTTTGTTATCTGTTTATCAGCTATATTGCATATAACGGTGATTGTAGGCTGGACTGTTCAGCCTCCTTCTAGTTTGCAATAATTTTCATATTGGCTGTTTAATGGATATCAGTTTGCTCACATACTGTTTTGATATTACACTGCTTCGGGCCCTGCAGCACGTTTGTTTGAGGTAGTAGGCTTAATTAGCCTCCCTTAGACCATGTTGGTTGTGTTGGTTCCCTTTAGTCACAAAAACTTAGGGTACTTTGCCTGTTTGGAAAGTGTAGCCTAGCACAGGTAGCAGTTAGCTTCCCATAGTTAGTGGGTTAGAGCTGGTTCCCTGTAAGCTTGGTTCCATGGAAATTCACGAGCTGAAGCCACGTGTCACTGAATCGGCAGGCCACTTCAGGCCTCCTTTTTAGTTTACATATTGGCACAGATTGTGTTTTTCTGTGCGGCTCTGGATGAGATGTCAGTAGTGAAACCTTACTGAGGTTTGGTTTAACCTATTGTTGCCTCTATGAGTCGATGATTCTAGTTGAGCTAAGAGCCACCTAGCGCTTAGGTTGGATCTTTGTGCTCCTGGAAACGGCCATGAGACTTACGCCATGTGTCCTGAAGGATGCTAAGCCTGCGGGCCGCCTTTTTTGGATACACTAGTGTTTGTTTAGGTGTATTTCTCTCTGAGAACTATTTCTATACACTTTCGTTGGCCAGGGGCCCAAGTGGTAGATCCAACCCCCTCTTTTGCGGGTTGTTTACCAGGCTTGGGACCTAAACACTGCCACGAGCTGATGCCACGTGTCTGTTGAGGTTATAGGCCTTCCAGGCCTTCCTTAACACGTGTTGGCGTATGCTGTACTCCTCTTGCTTAAAAGAGTAAAAGGTGCTTTTACTGAGTACACTGCTCGTGGGATTGTGTTGGGTAGTCTACCTGTTAGGTGAGCTCTGCGCTTCCCCCTTGGGGTTGGGTTTGTAATAGTGCTTAGCTCCCTAAGCTGATTATGATGGTTAGGCCTTGATCAGGCCCTGTCTTTAGAATCAGCCCCAGGCTGGTTTGTGCTCCCCTTTCTGGGTTTTTAGCGCACAGCCTCCTCAGTGCATTAATTAAGCACTGGGTAGATCATAGGTTGAGCGGATTATCTCCCCTCGATATGAGGGTTCATAGCACTCAGCTGAGTTCTGCTCTCCAGGATGCCTGCTCTCGGCCACGAGACTTACGCCATGTGTCCTGAAGGATGCTAAGCCTGCGGGCCACCTTTTTTGGACACACTGGTGTTTGTTTAGGTGTATTTCTCTCTGAGAACTAATTCTATACACTTTCGTTGGCCAGGCGCCCAAGTGGTAGATCCAACCCCCTCTTTTGCGGGTTTTTACCAGGCTTGGGACCTAAACACTGCCACGAGCTGATGCCACGTGTCTGTTGAGGTTATAGGCCTTCCAGGCCTTCCTTAACACGTGTTGGCGTATGCTGTACTCCTCTTGCTTAAAGAGTAAAAGGTGCTTTTACTGAGTACACTGCTCGTCGGATTGTGTTGGGTGGATTATCATAAGAGCACTGTGCAGCTATCTATTGCTGCCATGGAAGTTGTCTGTCTGCCGCAGGCTTAGACAGATGTTCAGAATGGCTTTTACCAAATTCAGGCCACTTTCTGAAGTTTACTTCTGTTTTCATACTGTAAGCCCCTCTCGGGCTTCCATGAGTATGTGCTCTTGGCATAGTCTACCTGTTAGGTGAGCTCTGCGCTTCCCCCTTGGGGTTGGGTTCGTAATAGTGCTTAGCTCCCTAAGCTGATTATGATGGTTAGGCCTTGATCAGGCCCCGTCCTAAGAATCAGCCCCAGGCTGGTTTGTGCTCCCCTGTTCAGGGCGTTCAGCGCACAGCCTCCTCAGTGCACTAATTAAGCACTGGGTAGATCCTAGGTGAGTGGATTATCTCCCCTCGATATGAGGGTTCATAGCGCTTAGCTGAGTTCTGCTCTCCGGGATGCCCGTCTCTACGCGTGGGTTTGAGCTGGTTTCTGCCTTTCTGCAGTCACTCTTACCTACTATCTTCCTAAGAAGAATGCGTTTAGGAGGCTCTGTATTCAGACAGGGTTGGCCTGGACTAAGTCTGTTCCCCTAGAAGACCAGGTCGGCCTCCCTGGTGGCAATGAGGATGACCCCGTTCCCCTCAAGAGTGGCTGGCCGAGGTTCCCTTTGGTTCCTTGGCCACATTCCCTTAAAGGGACCACTTTCTCACTGAAAGATGGGTTCCAGACGCCTTAGCGATTTCTTTAGGCTCTATTTGTTAAAAGAGAAAGGTAGAAGCCTTTGGAAGTTCAGCTTGGGCTGTTGGCCAAAGGGAATGCTGTCACTGACAGCCTGGTGTGACCCGAGGGGGAGTTGCTGAGCAGTTTGAGAACTGCTTTGAGGCCTTTGTCTCAGCCATATTTTTTGGCAGGCACTCCCCTCGAGCATGGCGGCGTGGGTATATCGTTCCCCAATGCGTTTCAGCAAACGCAGAGTGGAGTTCCCTTCGAAAGGGAACGTCTCAGGTTACGTATGTAACCATAGTTCCCTGAGAACAGGGAACGAGACTCTGCGTTTCCTTGCCATGCTTCGGGTTGCCTGCCTGCAGAACAGTCCCTCAAGACGATAGATGAAGACTGTCTCTCCAGGCGCTCCTTTATACTTCCGGGTCGCACCGTATGACGTCATAGGCTGTCGCCGGCCAATAGGAATTGGAGTTTTTTGGATAATGCTTTCAGACACCTGGGTCACGTGACGTTCCCCAATGCGTTTCAGCAAACGCAGAGTCTCGTTCCCTGTTCTCAGGGAACTATGGTTACATACGTAACCTGAGACGTTTCTCAGCATGAGACCATCCAAATGTAATTATTTTTTATTTTTATTTAAAAAAATAAAAAGTTGATACCAACCTTTTGACTCTCCTTGCTAGAGATTTGGAGTTATGAGTCATTATTTTGTGCATGCCACTCAGAAAACAAAAAAATAAATAAATAAATGAAAATGCCTACCTTTGTTCCAAATGCTGTAACTTTTGATTTCTTTATGCGATCACCACAAAATTTGATCCAGATACAGCTCACATATAGCGGAACATCACCAAAAAAATAATGATCTCATTACCATATTTCCTTCATTTTAAATGAGAAAAATATAACAATTGTCCCCTTTTTTGCTTTTTTTTTTTTGCAGTTTATCAGCATGAGAATGTCCAAATTTAAATTAAAAAATGTAAAAGGTTTCCTTTCAAATGATACCGACCTTTTGATTCTCCTTGCTATAGTTTTGGAGTTACGAGTCTTTACTTTTTTGTGCGTCACTCAGAGAGAGAGAGAGAGAGAGAGAGAGAGAGAAAAAAAAAAAAAAACTCTGAAAGTACCCTTAGGTCTTAAGAGGTTATATATATTTTCCCACTTTCTATATTTCATACTTGTAGATTTTCAACAGTAATGTATTGGTTACAAAACATTGGTTACATTTTTTCCAATGTTGTATGTTTACATAAATATATATAAAAATACAGAAATATATATAGTCAAACCAAAGTGTCACAGCTCCCATCTGTTCTGGACTCCATTTCCCATAATCCTCCCTGGCAATCACCTGCACTCACTCCACCACTCAGTATTCACCCGCATCTGCAAGTCATCCTCTCATCACCACAGCACTACTTAAGCACTCCATTCACCTCAGTTCACTATCTGTTCTTGTTTATACAAAGGACCCTTAATGTTTGTCTTCAATGATTCCAAGAGACATCCCAATTCTACTCCAGTGTGTTTCCCCTGTCTTCCTGTGATATAGTCTGTGTGTGAGTTTACCTTCCGTCTCCATTCGCCCTTCCAGCACTACAACCAGCCACCATCCACCATCCACGACCCTGCACGACAAAGGACAGTATCTATATTCCCATTATCACTTGTCAAGTACTCTATCTACCATTCACTTACCCGTTCACCTGTGTCTGGACTGCTGTTTGTGAATAAACATACCATCTCCTGCAAACCTGTTGTCTCCTACCCTTCTGTCCGTAACAGAAGAACGGACCAACACAGCAACTATACAGCAGCATCACGGGTCTCTTCCTCCTCCCGATCTCTCCAGCTGTCCCCAAGACCACCATCTGTGCCCACCCCCTGGTTGTTCAGCTACCGCGCGTGGACGCACCTTCCGGGAGGGGTACTGTCACAGTTCCCATCTGTTCTGGACTCCATTTCCCATAATCCTCCCTGGCAATCACCTGCACTCACTCCATCACTCAGTATTCACCCGCACCTGCAAGTCATCCCCTCATCACCACAGCACTACTTAAGCACTCCTCTCACCTCAGTTCACTGTCTGTTGTCGTTTATACAAAGGACCCTTAATGTTTGTCTTCAAGGATTCCAAGAGACATCCTGATTCTACTCGAGCGTGTTTCCCCTGTCTTCCTGTGATATAGTCTGTGTGTGAGTTTACCTTCCGTCTCCATTCGCCCTTCCAGCACTACAACCAGCCACCATCCACGACCCTACACCACAAAGGACAGTATCTGTATTCCCATTTTCACTGGTCAAGGACTCTATCTACCATTCACTTAACCGTTCACCTGTGTTTGGACTGCTGTAACACAAAGATTACTCAGACACTAGATATAATTTGTTTTTTTACTAGTGGGTGTAGGACACTATAGTTCATTTAAGTGAAGATGGCAAAATACAGTAAACTGTGACATATTATACCTAAAAAAATTTAATACAGTGGACTACCAGTAAAATTTATAATTTGGGACCAAAAATTATTCGGACACTTTTACCTGACCATGTTTTACTTAAGTGGTCAGGTCATAATTAAGATTATTTTTTTCTGACAGTTTATCTCTGAGATCTTGTCATATTTTATTACCATTTTTTTTTTTTAAACTATAGTGAATAAACTATTATAATGAATGTTTAAAGTGTCTGAATAAATTTTGGTTTGACTGTATGTTCTTTATAGCACAACTTACATTATTTCTGATAAATAGGTCAAAATAATTAGACCTCCCCCTCAGAACCTTTTAATAATTTACTGTTTTGTCATTCTTGTGCCAGATCTTTTCCCATTGCACAGGCAAGAAAAAGAGGTTCTGAGGTGGTAGTCCTATTCACTATTACCTTAAAAATCAGTTTGTTGTGAGTTAGCCTGTTGTGCTGAGAGAAATTGTTCTGACCTACCAGTAATGGCTCCCTGCCAGGAGATACAGCACCTGCTTGCAGGTACTTCGGTAAAGTTGGTTTTATATTCGCACATTCGGACTTCTGATAAATTAAGACTTTCCAATAAATGTGCAATAAATTAATGTTTGCGAATTTTAAGCAGCGACATGATATTGACAACCAACGATTGTCAACTTACAACATTTTTCACAGTCGATCAAAATAGGCAAGTATTGTTTTAATGGCATATTTACTTGTGAATGTCCACTGAATGTCCAATGTAGTGTGATTAACAAGGCTATTGAATACGGATGTCCGAATGTGCGAATATAAAACCAACTTTACCGAACTCTTGCAGGTTCTCCCCCTTCCAGAAGTTCATTGGTACACCGGAAACTCCCCTTAAGAAAAGAAAATATATTTCCCTATATATATGAATGATCAATGTATTAAATTATTTAACCGTATATTTGAAAAATACAGAATAATATATTGTGTTAATATATTACAATATTTTGAATAATACATATATTGAAAAATGTGACAATATATTTACTAATATATCATAATGTATGTAATTTTATATTCAGTATTACACTTCATAATATATAGATGTATGTGATCAGATACGGTACTGCATGTGTATAAATATATTGCAGATATATTTACTCATTTAGTATAAACACACATATATATATATATATATATTAGACAAATATACAACCCAAATTCCAGAAATGTTGGGATTTTTTTTTTATATATATATAAAATGAAAACTAAAAGACTTTCAAATCACATGAGCCAATATTTTATTCACAATAGAACATAGATAACATAATGTTTAAACAGAGAAATTTTACACTTTTATCCACTAAATGAACTAATTTCAAATTTGATGCCTGCTACAGGTCTCAACAAATTGGCACTGGGGCAACAAATGGCTGAAAAAGCAAGAAATTTTGAAAAGATTCAGCTGGGAGAACATCTAGCACCTAATTAAGTTAATTGATATTGATGGAGTATTTTATCCATCCTATAGAAAACAATTGTAGAATTAGTTTGCTTACTATAAAAGCTAGAAGTGTTGTGAGGCCTCTTGGCCTATGTAACTGTAAGGGTCAAACAGGTTTACTTGGCCACTGAGCATATTTTGTTGGTAATTTTCCACCAGACAACAGGTGGCTGTGAAATGAACAAGACCATTATTAAGGGTGTCACGTGAAGGCTTCTTACCTCTGGGGAGTATTGACTGTTTTGATACAATGTTTCATTTGGCCAATGGGAAAAGGGTTGACCATCAATAGGCAGAAGGCCATGAGAGATTAAGGTAAATGATGTACAGTAGTTGGCAGTCGGCCACCCTTACTAAGAAAATTGTCTCTTACATAAGCAACACCTGAAGTTTTAATTGGTGAAATGACTATGGCAAGGAGGTGTGGGAGGAGAGCCCCTGTAAGCAAGAATATGGGAAAATGTAAGGGTGAATATTACCAGCCAATGATATTACTTTGGTGTGTTTTTAAGAGATAAGAAAAAATTATAAAACTGTGCCCTGGCTAAGGGAGCCTCAGGTGTGGAGCTTGCATCTCACTTTGTTGTTTGACAATAAAGTTATATACTTCTGAGACCTGGAACTTCGACACTGTGAGTTTTTTCTCATCGAATCGAATCGGCCACGACTATATCAGGTCTGTAACATGATTAGCTATAAAAGGGATGTCATAGAGAGGCAGAGTCTCTCAGAAGTAAAGATGGGCAGAGCTGTGAAAGAGTGCGTAAAAAGATTGTCTAATACTTTAACCCTCTGGAGTCTGAGGCTGATTTGGGGTCCTGGTGTAGTTTTGACATGCCCTGTCATTTGTGCTTTTTTCAGTTGTTTATAAACATATTAATGACAAAAGTCTAATTACACTGTATTCTGCAGAAACTAGGGTACAATAATATGTGAGCAACAAGTATGTACATGTTTGTATTTTTGAGAGAATTACGTATATGCGTGGTCACTGAAATAAGGCCTCAAATACATACAAAAAAAATTTAACAAGACTTTTGGAAACTGTATATTTTAGTCTAGAATTTTTGCTTCAAAATTATGTGGAAATTATCCTGCCTACTCGGACACATAAAACAATGTATTGTTTTAAAATTTCTAAGACACTTTTTTGTTTACACAGGCCATATGCGAAGAGGCATGAATCTTCATGAATAATGCTGTGATTCACACCTGAGGAGCTTAAGACCCTGCCCCTAATGAGCCATTCAGTCAGGAATGTGACTGAGTCAACTAAGAAAGAATGACAAAAGAAATATATCATTTGTTTGAAGTTTATTTAAAATATAATTAACTATATACAGTGGGTACGGAAAGTATTCAGACCCCCTTAAATTTTTCACTCTTTGTTATATTGCAGCCATTTGCTAAAATCATTTAAGTTCATTTTTTTTCCTCATTAATGTACACACAGCACCCCATATTGACAGAAAAACACAGAATTGTTGACATTTTTGCAGATTTATTAAAAAAGTAAAACAGAAATATCACATGGTCCTAAGTATTCAGACCCTTTGCTCAGTATTTAGTAGAAGCACCCTATTGATCTAATACAGCCATGAGTCTTTTTGGGAAAGATGCAACAAGTTTTTCACACCTGGATTTGGGGATCCTCTGCCATTCCTCCTTGCAGATCCTCTCCAGTTCTGTCAGGTTGGATGGTAAACGTTGGTGGACAGCCATTTTTAGGTCTCTCCAGAGATGCTCAATTGGGTTTAAGTCAGGGCTCTGGCTGGGCCATTCAAGAACAGTCACAGAGTTGTTGTGAAGCCACTCCTTCATTATTTTAGCTGTGTGCTTAGGGTCATTGTCTTGTTGGAAGGTAAACCTTCTGCCCAGTCTGAGGTCCTGAGCACTCTGGAGAAGGTTTTCGTCCAGGATATCCCTGTACTTGGCCGCATTCATCTTTCCCTCGATTGCAACCAGTCGTCCTGTCCCTGCAGCTGAAAAACACCCCCACAGCATGATGCTGCCACCACCATGCTTCACTGTTGGGACTGTATTGGACAGGTGATGAGCAGTGCCTGGTTTTCTCCACACATACCGCTTAGAATTAAGGCCAAAAAGTTCTATCTTGGTCTCATCAGACCAGAGAATCTTATTTCTCACCATCTTAGCAAACTCCATGCGGGCTTTCATGTGTCTTGCACTGAGGAGAGGCTTTCGTCGGGCCACTCTGCCATAAAGCCCCAACTGGTGGAGGGCTGCAGTGATGGTTGACCTTCTACAACTTTCTCCTATCTCCCGACGGCATCTCTGGAGCTCAGCCACAGTGATCTTTGGGTTCTTTTTTTACCTCTCTCACCAAGGCTCTTCTCCCCCGATAGCTCAGTTTGGCTGGACGGCCAGCTCTAGGAAGGGTTCTGGTCGTCCCAAACGTCTTCCATTTAAGGATTATGGAGGCCACTGTGCTCTTAGGAACCTTAAGTGCAGCAGAAATTTTTTTGTAACCTTGGCCAGATCTGTGCCTTGCCACAATTCTGTCTCTGAGCTCTTCAGGCAGTTCCTTTGACCTCATGATTCTCATTTGCTCTGACATGCACTGTGAGCTGTAAGGTCTTATATAGAAAGGTGTGTGGCTTTCCTAATCAAGTCCAATGAGTATAATCAAACACAGCTGGACTCAAATGAAGGTGTAGAACCATCTCAAGGATGATCAGAAGAAATGGACAGCACCTGAGTTAAACATATGAATGTCACAGTAAAGGGTCTGAATACTTAGGACCATGTGATATTTCAGTTTTTCTTTTTTAATAAATCTGCAAAAATGTCAACAATTCTGTGTTTTTCTGTCAATATGGGGTGCTGTGTGTACATTGAGGAAAAAAAATGAACGTAAATGATTTTAGCAAATGGCTGCAATATAACAAAGAGTGAAAAATGTACCCACTGTAAATGAGAGTCAAAGACACATTTTGAGTACACAGTTATACCTGGAAATAAATACTGTTCAAAGATATAAGTGAACATCACATACCTGACATTTGGTGTTTCTGCACTGGAGAAAAAAAGAAGAAGAGAAAAACAAGAAGAAGAAAAAAAAAAACTTTCCTGCTTCCAGTCAATGATCTCAGTATCATATTCATGCAGTCCAATGTGGGTAAATATCTGGTCACTATGATTCTCAAATCTGTGAGATAAAAGAAAAAAAAAACCTCTGTGAGCATGCTGATATCAGGATCATATCAGCTATTGTATTAATGTCAATATAATGTCCATTCTTAACAGAAAACATGATTTTTGTGATCTCATGCATGCACATATTATTGCACATCATGTGAAGAAAATGTTGTCTTGGCCTATATACAGGGAGAAAGGTCCCTCGAGAGACATTTAATAAAATTTTTGGATCTCGCACATCAGACCACCTTCCCAGACTACTGTCTGTGCTTGTTCCTTTACGTCGGACTCAACAACACCACACGAGCACAGCTGTCCAGGGAGAGTCCTCGAGGGAGCTTCGAGTCCTATGTGGAGTGGGTGCTGGCATCCTGCGGATCACCATTCACCGTCGAGGTTGCCCCCAGCCCCACTCCCCAGCCAGTGCCCAGCCAGAACCACCCAGACGGCGAGGATTTACGACCTGAGCCCACCGCAGGTAGTCGACGGAGAACGCCGCGATTGAGCCGCCCACGCCCACAAGAGCGATCGGGAGTCACATCGCCACGGAGCCCGAGCAGCGTGTACCTGACCGGGTGTGTGAGCCGGCCGAGTCTTCCATCGCCGAGGGAGTGTTGGTGGACCTCGAGGGTTCGGAAGTGAGCCCTGCCCACCCCCCCCGCTACTGAGAGTGAGTTCGCTGAGACACTGTGGAGAGAACTTTTCTTGCCCCAGTACTGTCTCCGTTCCAGCTGGTCCCGTCCAGTGTGCCTCTCCCACCATATCACCAACCTTCCTGTGACTCACCACAGCTTTTTGATGTTTGCATGGAACTTCGGCCTGTTTCCCAGTCCACAGCCATCAGTGCCACCCAGTCATCTCCATCTTCCGCCAGTCCCTCGATACCACCTCCTCTCAGTAGCGTGGTACCATCTCGGGCCTGCCGGGATCCGTCTCCTCCTGGGCACTAGGAGCTTGAAGCTCCACCTCCAGCTTCGGATGGTCTCGAGCTGCCTCCATCCATCGCCCTGACACCTGTGCCTGCGCTCCTTTCACCCTCGACCTCGGAGTTGACCACCGGCCTTACGACCACGCCGGACTCCCTCGGCACATCGGCTCCACCTGGGTCAGACATCACTTCGCCTTCGTTGTGGACCTACGGACCGTCCGCTGCTCTCTGGTCCTCCACCCCTTCCACTACGGCTTGCTCCGCCCTACCTCAGGCTCCGTCTCCGCCCTCGGTCGCTCCAACGCGTCTTCAGACCTCCGGATCCCCTCCTCGATCTACGGAGGTCATCACTGCGGCTCCGTCGCAGCCACTTGGATCATCTTCACCACCTCAGCTCGTCGACTATGTGGTGGGCTCCATCCTTGCCGTCTTTGACTGTGGTCTTCCCCATGGCGGCCATCATCAACACCCTACCATGGCTCCTCCCTCCATCAACGCCGCCGTAGGGCACTACCCTGGCTGTGGCCTGGCACAACATCCTGCAGCCCCTGTTCAAGGCCTTCACCCAGATTTCACCATCACCTGCACCACCCTGGACTCCTGTACTCCGCCTCCTCCCGGTTAGCCGTCCGCCTCCTGAGCCGCCTCCTACACCTTCTTCAGCATCCCATCTTCATCTTCCCCTCTCTGCGGCGCGAGGACGCGCCTTTCCGGGAGGGGGCGTAATGTTACAGTCACATGGACTTTCAGTTTGTTTGTTGTCATCTGTCACATGTTCCTTTGTTCTAGTTTCCCGCCACAATCTGTAACCATGGACTCTAGTCAAGTCAAGTCACCTTTATTTATATAGCACTTTTTACAATGCAGATTGTGTCAAAGCAGCTTTACATTGATAACTGGTACATAATTTTGGCTGCACAGCAGCTCTTAAAGAATAGTGTCAATGCAGGCAGATCAGAAGCACTGTTGATTAAATGTCAAGAATACTGTTGAATATCAAATGTCAAGTCAAATGTCAAGTGTCCCCAACTAAGCAAGCCAAAGGCGACAGCGGCAAGGATCCCAAACTCCATTAGGTGACAACAGGTTGGAAACAGGTGGCAAACAGGTGGCAAACAGGTGTTAAAATGGAGAAAAAAACCTTGGGAGAAACGGATCGTATTCATCACGCCGGTATGGACGGTTTGTTGAGGAACTGTGCTACTGGCTGTCGAGTCGATGAGGCCTTCACAATGGATGATCTAGTCGACTCGATCTCTGCTGATACTTCAGGGCTGCGTTGTGGTCGTGTCATGGCTCCGGTCCTTGGTCTCAGCTGGATACAGCCCGGATCCGGTTGACTACGGTAAACCTCGGGATAAACAGAAAGACTAATATTAGCGTAGATGCCATTCTTTTACTGATTTAAACGAGTACATCTGGTGTTATAGAAAGTGTTCCCGGTTCAGGCTGACCCATTTTATGCAGCCTAATAATCCTTTAACGGATTTGAAAATATAAATTGATAATGTGTTATGTGTATGCCAGGTTAAAGAGATACGTTTTTAGTCTAGATTTAAACTGACAGAGGGTGTCTGCATCCCGAACAATGCTAGGAAGATTGTTCCAGAGTTTAGGTGCCAAGTAGGAGAAGGATCTACCGCCTGCGGTTGATTTTGATATTGTAGGTATTATCAGCTGGCCTGAATTCTGAGATCGCAATAAACGTGAAGGACTATAATGCATTACGAGCTCGCTTAGGTACTGGGGAGCTAAACCATTTAGTGCTTTGTAAGTAATTAGCAAGATTTTAAAATCTATATGACGTTTAACAGGAAGCCAATGCAGTGATGACAGAACTGGGCTAATATGGTCATACTTCCTAGTTCTAGTAAGAACTCTAGCTGCTGCATTTTGTAAGAGCTGTTGTTTATTTATCAAGCGGGAGGAACAACAACCCAGTAGAGCGTTACAGTAATCTAGCCTTGAGGTCATGAACGCATGAACTAACTGTTCTGCATTTTTCATTGAGAGCATATGTCGTAGTTTAGATATATTTTTAAGATGGAAGAATGCGGTTTTACAGATGCTAGTAACATGGCCTTCAAATGAAAGATTGGTATCAAAGAGCACACCCAGGTTCCTAACTGACGACGAAGACTTAACAGAGCAGCCATCAAGTGTTAGACAGTATTCTAGGTTATTGCGTGAAGAAGTTTTCGGTCCAAAAATAAGAATCTCTGTTTTTTCTGAATTTAGTAGTAGGAAATTACTGGTCATCCAGTTTTTTTATATCAGCTATACATTGTTAATTTTGCGAATTGGTAAGTTTCGTCAGGGCGCGAAGAGATATAGAGCTGAGTATCATCAGCGTAACAATGAAAACTAACGCCATGCTTCCTAATGATTTCTCCCAAGGGTAGCATGTACAGAGTGAAAAGCAACGGTCCTAGTACTGAGCCTTGCGGTACTCCATATTTAACTTGTGATTGATATGACATCTTATCGTTTACTACTACAAACTGATAACGGTCAGATAAGTATGATTTGAACCAGGCCAATGCAATTCCACTAATGCCAACATAGTTTTCGAGTCTATTTAGAAGAATATTGTGATCAATAGTGTCAAATGCAGCACTAAGATCCAGTAACACTAATAGAGAGATACAACCACGATCTGATGATAAGAGCAAATCATTAGTAACTCTAATGAGAGCAGTCTCAGTACTATGGTACGGTCTAAATCCTGACTGGAAATCCTCACAGATACTATTTCTTTCTAAAAAGGAACATAGTTGTGATGAAACTGCCTTTTCTAGTATTTTAGACAGAAAAGTAAGATTTGAAATCGGCCAGTAATTGACTAATTCTCTAGGATCAAGTTGTGTTTTTTTTTTAATAAGAGGTTTAATAACAGCCAGCTAAAAAAAGTTTTGGGTACGTATCCTAGTGATAAAGATGAATTAACAATATTAAGAAGAGGATCTATGACCTCTGGAAGCATCTCTTTCAATAGCTTAGTCGGTATAGGGTCTAACATACATGTGGATGATTTTGATGATTTAACAAGTTTAGACAATTCTTCCTCTCCTAAAGCAGTAAATGAATTGAATTTTTCTTCAGGGACACTACAATGCACTGTCTGACACAATACTGTAGTAGACCGTTGCATGGTTATAATTTTTTCTCTAATATTATCAATCTTGCAAGTAAAGAAGTTCATAAAGTCATTACTGCTGTGCTCTTTGGAAACATCAGAAGTTGAAGCTTTATTTCTTGTTAATTTAGCCACTGTATCAAATAAATACCTAGGGTTGTGTTTATTTTCTTCTAAAAGTTTTGAAAAATAGGCAGATCTAGCAGTTTTTAAGGCCTTTCTGTACTCAATCATTCTCTCTCTCCACGAAATGCGAAATACTTTTTTTTTTTTCTTCCAGCTGCGCTCCATTTTTCTAGCTGCTGTTTTTAGGGCCCGAGTGTGTTCATTGTACCATGGCGTTGGATTAATTTCCTTAATCTTTTTTAAACGCAAAGGAGCAACTGAGTCTAATGTGCTGGAAAAGACAGAGGCAATAGTTTCTGTTGCAACATCGAGGTCTTCTAAGCTGTCTGGTATGCTAAGGCGATGAAACTGATCAGGAAGATTATTTATAAAGCGATCTTTAGTGGTAGAAGTGATGGTTCTACCATATTTATAGCAGGGAGGCAGTTTAGCCGCTTTAACTAAATGTAGTATACATGAGACTAGAAAATGATCCGAGATGTTGTCACTCTGCTGCAGAATTTCAATGGCATCAATATCGATTCCATGTGACAATATTAGATCTAAAGTATGATTACGACAATGAGTGGGTCCTGACACATGTTGTCTAACACCAATAGAGTTTAGAATGTCTGTAAATGCCAATCCCAATGAGTCTTTTTTATTATCTACATGGATAATCACACATGCAATCACAGCTGTTCGTCATTTGAGTTAATCAATCAGTGTATTTAAGTTCCTGTTTGTCTTCAGTATGTTGTCGGGTATCGTTCATGTCTACACTGGTGTATGTTCCTGTCTGTTCCTGTATTCTCCTGTTGGATTTTCAAGTAAAGACCAACTTAGTTCTTATCTCCTCGTTCGTGTGCTTTATACACCAGTGATATTGTAACAATGGGAACATGTCTGTGCAATATATGTACACAATAAAGGATAAAACTTTGTGAAAATTACATGTAATGCTAATTTTGTCTTCACATTTTATATGTATCAATATAAAGCTATACATGGTCGATGCATATATTGAAAAATATAAGCACTAGTTTCCCATATATGGAAATGTATTATGTAATATATCCCATTATATTTTGCAGTATATTCCCTTTTTTTTAATTTTTTTTTTTATCCAATTTGTCCAAATTAGCAAAACATATTACATGTTTCATCACATTCTCCCCATTTTGGGAAATCAATTATTGTGACTGTAACAATTATTGTAACTTGCCTTACTTTGCCACCCTCTAAATAGGGTGCCATTGACCAGTTCTTCCTTTATCTGGTCGGAACATTTTGCCTTTTTCTTCAAAGCAAGATTTCAGGCTCGCTTTCTCCCAAGTCTCATGGTTTCCTACAGTTTTCACCAAAGGACCATGTCCCAAATTCTATGCCTACCATACTGTATATACCAGCATTTAATCCACTGTAACCCTGACCATAAACAAAGGCATCTATTCACTCGCCTAGTCTCTGGGTCATTATTACTTTGAGGATAACTCATCCATTCCTGGCAGACAACACACAAGGCTTTTTTTTTTTTACCTCAATGGCTCCTTTCAAAATATATGTATTTATAGCAATTATTAGGCATTGTTAGTGGTTTAAGGCAAGTGAAACATTTTATAGCACGCGGGCGGGTACCTGACAGGTGACCCACCAAATTTTATGTAACGGGTGGAATAATATTTATGTTTTGAGTGCGGTGCGGGTGTGGGTCGGACAGGCGGTAGACATGGGTGGACTGCAGGTCCAATAGCCAAGACTATTCCAACTCAATACAGTGCATTTGACAGATGCTTTCAAATGGTCCGATGCTTTCAAATGGTCCCATGCTTATTTGTGTTCATGCTCTGTCTGAAGACCGTTAACCCCTTTGCGGTCAAAGATCGGCGACGGCCCCACGTGTGACATTGTTTACATTGATCACTTGTTTACAATACATTTTATCAAGTAATGATCAAGTTGAGTGAAATTTATCCAGTTGTGTGAAAGATACAAGAATGCCGATTCAACCTGTACAAGCATTATACAATCAAGATAACTTTATAGTAGTTTTTTGTTATTCTGTATGACCGTGAACAATTTCCTAAGACAACAAAGGCGGAGGGGGGTCCTTACCTTTTTGTGTCGTGGAACTGTAATATTTGGCAGTATAATGGTGACATCGAAGTTTTTTTCCATGGGAAGAGTCCAGTACACGATTTCCATAGTAAATATTTGTCCAAAAGCATGCAAACTGGTATAAAAATCGATATAACTTCTATTGTTTACATCCTGAAATGCGCTATTCACGGGTGCGCTGTCATGTTTATTCGACGAACTGTCCACATCTAGCACTTTATTCAATTAAATATAACTTATCACTGTATTTAGTAGAGTGTCTGTAAATGAATGAGAACAGCCCAGAAGATGTCCGATGAAAACTGGACACATATATATTCACACGTCACTACGCACAGGCAAACATACGTGGGAAAAAAAGTAAAAAGACAGCAATGACAAACTATTGTGTTGTCATGTAACATTAGCCTATGCAATAACGATTACGCCAATGTGTTGATTTGCATAATCTCACGTGTAATACATTGTTGTTTAGTGTGCGTAACAATTTGCTTCCAGGAAAAATTGCGCACGCCCCCTGGCGTGACGCACCTGCTGGCCACTAGCACTCGCACTGCTAGCATTCGCCAGCCATGGATCAGTGTCGTGCACAGAAGTTGTTTTCTCCTGCTGCTGCATTGGAAGAACTTATGCGAAGCAGTGATGAAGAAAATTTGGATTGTTCGCAGGAGAGTGCTGTATCTAGCGTCGACTCGGAAGCAGAGGATATGTTTTTGGAAGGTCTCGACCCTGATTTAGATCGGTAAGTGTCTAAACATTGTAGTGTTTTTTTTTTCTTCATTGTTTTCTAGTTTTCAGTTTCTCCACTGTTTCATCTTACGAATATATCAAAGTGCTATGAAATTCCCTATTCAGTTGCTGAGTTAGAAACAAACTGTAAACAATGCAACGTAACTTGATCATATATTACTTTTATGAATATTGAGTTATGTATGTCGAAAGCAAGACAAAGTTCAGACAAAATGTGTCTGAGGACAAATATGCAAAAATATGTGTCATTTTCGGTGTGTGAGATTATCAGTTGTGTTAGGTGTATTTCTAATTCTTATTGTGTAATTCAACAGTGATGAAACTTCAGATGACGACAGGACACAAGATGCCTCTGGACAGCAGGCAAAGCTTCATTGTCTGGCTGCAGCATCTTCAGCTTCTTCCAGGGGAAGAGGAAAGAAAGAGAGACAGCCACAGACCAGTACTTGGTAAGCAAATAATGTGAATCAAGTAATGTTTCTTGTGAGAAGAAAATAATGTTGTTGGGGCATCATTATTGTCTGATTCCAGTCTTGGTCATTAGCTGCTGGTGTAAATGTTCAATAAGGGTAACAATAGAGTGGGTATGATGGTAAATTGCTTTGTGTAAATGATCCTTTGCATTTGAATAGAAAAATTGTAAACTGATGTAAATCTGCCATCAGGGCAACAACAGGATGGGTATGGCTGTATGTAAATGATCCTTGGAATTTGAATATAAAACTTAAGATTGTGTAAATGTGCCATCAGGGCAACAACAGGGAGGGTATGGCTGTATATTGCTGTATGTAAATAATCCTTGGAATTTGAATAAAAACTTTTTATTTAATAAAATGTATTTTTAAACTTTATTTGCTAAATAATGTGTCTTTCTAAACCATTAAAAGACTGGAAGTGAACAAAGACTTTGTTACATTCCTTACATTAGCAAGTTACCAAGTGTCACTTTGGGGTCTTTCTGGAGCTCTTTCAAAAAATGCACATACTTGCATTTTTCTAAACTTTTAAGAGGAAAAAAAATATACCAGATATAGTATATAAATTGTGCCTTGTCATATTGGAATGATAAAATGTATGGAAATGATCAAATAGACTTCTTATACTTCACAGTAAAAGGTGGTTACCAAGTGTCCCTTTGGCGTCTCCAGGTGGCCTTTTTGGAAAGGTGCCTAGACATGCATTGAAATAAATGGTTGTAAAAAAATTATTTTTGCTTGTATCACCTTCAAATTTTAAACATATATTGATTAGACATATGGCTTTGATTTGCTTATGTTTCCAGGCCCCTATGTATCTGCCTTTTGCATTTTTCATTTCCATAAACAATTATTATAAAAAAAAACAATTATCCATTGTGTTTGAGCTTTTTTATCTCTCTATTAGTAATTGCTAGAGTAATTCTGAGTCTTTCATAGTAAACTGTCAAGTGTCAGCTTTCAAATGATACCTTGGTTTTGTGTGTAGTCCGGAGGACTTGTTAGCAGTTATGGGTATGTCATTTTTCACTACCTGGCCAAAAGTGGGGGTGACTGGTAAGGGGTTAAAGGCCTACAGCAAGATTTGCAAAGCTGAGCATTGTAGCCAATCGCGCTGCATCTGATTATATAGTGATTATATTAAAGGGGGCACGCTTTGCTCGCTTTATGTATTAAATATAGGTGTTAGATTATTTTATACATAGTTTTACATAGTGTACATTAAAAACAGATGTGTGATGAAACAATAACAACTATCCTCCCCTCTTACCCTTATAGTCTTAAAGACCAGGAGAGAGAAAACAGGGAGAAACAGAGAAAGAAAAGTCAGGCTGATAAGATTTATCTTACAATAAGCTATTCACAATTTGAATAAAACCAGCGGCCAGACGTAAGACAGATGTAACAGCCTAATACCTACAAAAAAAGTCCCAGGGTGCAAAAAATGAAAACCCAACAGGAAGTGAGATATTTTGAATTTTCTCTGCAAAATTTTTGCAGTTTTTGCCATTTCCAGACGTTGTACTTTAACTAACTCCTCCTCGAGCTTTAATCAGAACAACATCATATTTGGTCAGTCTAATCTAAAGGCCTTTGCGACGTTAAATTGCGAAGTTTTTGCTGAAGGGTGTGTCCGTGGCGGCCTGACAAAATTCAATGTTTCGCCATGAAACAGGAAGTTGTTGTAAAATGGGCATACAATGTCCGATCTGCTCCAAACTTCACGTTTTATTAGAGTCCTGGCCTGAAGACATCTACATGCCAATATTCAGTTACAGTCATAGCACCACCTGTGGGCAACAGGAAATGGCATGTTTTACACTGCGATTAACTCCTCAAAGAGATTTAACCAGATCAACATCATATTTGGTCTGTCTAATCTTAAGG
The DNA here is from genome assembly GCA_003731715.1 of Anabarilius grahami. Lineage (NCBI taxonomy): Eukaryota > Metazoa > Chordata > Actinopteri > Cypriniformes > Xenocyprididae > Anabarilius > Anabarilius grahami. The sequence continues at coordinate 827,064 of RJVU01054598.1, forward strand.
CCTTAGCGATGTTAAATTATGAAGGTCTTGAGTTTTCGCTCAAGGGCGTGTCCGTGGCGGCCTGACAAATTTGATGTTCGATGGTTTATCAAACAGAATCCGTGCAGAACTCTATTATAGCAGGAAAGTCTTTTCCTTTTCCTTAATCCATGACAGGTTAAGCCACAGATATCTCTCCATGGCAGCCATAGAATGGCCAATAGCACTGGCCATTTGTTTGGTGGTCTGTGACGCGGTGTAATTCTTTAACTGCGTTGGGCCCTCACCTGTGTCCAAATCCTTTAGCAGGTCAGCAGGTCAGGCCTGTAACGTGGCCATTGTGTGCAGGGACGCACCAGCCTTACTATGCAAGAGAAAGGGCAATGCAGTAACAGTGCTTACTTATTTAGCTCGGCTTCCAGAGAATATGTATTTATTTTGTAATTAATTAATTTGCTCATACAGCCAAATTAATCAAGAGTTATATTTTGTAGAAAGAGAAATGTCAGTCTGAACTTTATTCTGCTCTTCTCATTAAGCTGTACAAGACATGTAAGACAAGTCTAAGGTCCAACAACGCATATGCATACTTAGTATGTGTAATTTTTAATGTTATGCTATATGTTAAACTATGACAGTGAATCGTGCAGAAGTTTGTATCAGTGCTCTGTGTGGATGTAGTTTTCATGTTCTGTTCCAGTGAAGTCCTGACAAAGACTCAACCTTGAAGGAAAAATATGTTTTATCTAATTGTGCGTGCAGGGGTTGATTATTATTTTTAGAGGCATGTGACCATGCCATAGTCCCCAGAAGAGTTTAACTCCTTTTAACGCAAAGATCGCCAGCGGCCCCTGATTATTGTTGTTTAATATTTACTGCACGTTAAAACATCACACTCTTACTTGATCTAGACACACTGAGTACCATTAGAAAGCTTTAAGACTCCAGCTTCGAAATTTGACTACTGTTTATGATAAAACTTGGTTGCAGTGACATTAATTTCTTAATTTATGTCAGGAGTGCAAAATAATCAATCTATAATTTTTTATATTTTGAATAGAATAACAACATCCCAGTGTCCCAGATGAGAAGAGTCCTTCTAGAATTGATGACACCTGTGACCTTTACCAAAGTTTCTTACGTATATAGAACAAAATTACCTAATTTGTGTAAAAAACAGAATACAATGTTTAGATGCTGCTAGTAATGTAAACCTATCCGAACCTGTAAAAATGACTTAAACTTATTATCCAAATGACTATTAGTACTACTGTTTCTGTATCTTAAGTTAGTGTATGTAAAAGTTTGTAGTTTTGATAAAATTACATTAATGCATAAGTGATTAAATAGTCACTGAAATAAGGCCATGAAACCCATACTGAATATTTGTTCACAATACTTTCGAGAACTGGATCTTGTAGCCTAGAAATTTTGCTTAAAACGATGTGAAAATAATCCTGCCCACTCGTTCACAAAATAAATTATTGATTTAAAATGTGTAAGATATGTTTTGTTTAAGAAGGGCTGTATGCGAATAGGCATGAATGATCATGAATATTGATGTGTTCTATAAGGAATATTAGGGAACTAGAAGAAAGAATGTGTGGAGATTTAAAATAGTTTTTTTTTTTTTATTGTTTGTAGTTTATTTACAACACAACATAATCCAAATATACATATTGAAGGACAAAAAGGCACATTATTGAGCACACTGATCTAAACACAGAGACTTGAACAGTCTCACACCTTTGTGCCATTCCTGAAACAGTTCCTGTTCAACATACCTGTCATTTCCAAGGTGTTTGCTTTCTCTTTTGTCATGAAAACTGCCCTGCCATCAGTGCCCTGCCATCATACTACTTCTTTTGTTCAATGGCTGTTTACATACTTGGTGCATACGCTGAAAAAAACAAACTTTTTGGTATATGTAGCACGCCCCGCGGTCCGACTGGTGTTGCTACAGTAAGTTTTCTGTTTAAATAAACAAAGAGAGACACAGTTGTGCTGCTTTCCATCATGGAGTCACTCTCGTAATGCTTTATTACAATAATTCAAAGATTGTATACACTTTTATATATATACATATATTGTATAATTAAATCACAATGACTTATGTCACAATATATATATATATATATATTGTAAGGAACCCCCCACCGGCCCAAAAACGGAATCCGACGGCCTGGGCGAAGGTTAACGCGTGTATGTCTTCTCAGCGCCCTTGTGAAGTCCACTTAATTTCTCTCGTTTAATCTGACTCCAATTTCAAATGAAATGTTTTGAAGTACTTCTTCGACAAGGCGAATGCTTATGAACAAGTGCTCACTGATTCTGAAGACGATCTGAGCGACGATGAAAGCGGCATAATAAGACTGAATAATATCCCTAATCTACAACTGAGCGAAGATGAAGACGAGAAATAATGTATCGGACTCCCGTGAGACGAGTTGGACCGTAAGATATCAGAGGCTATATCGATAGTAACATTTGATGGGGATAAAGACAGAGAAATGGGGAAAATCCATAACTTTGACTGTAAATGCTACACGAGGAGAAAAGAGAACTCTCTGCATGGGAGACAGTCCTGTAACCAGAAGCTTTCTCCAGACATTATGTGCAACATACGGCTGGATTCTTTAGCTGCGGAAAAAGTCGTAGGAGGTTTGCACTTGGGGGCCACGACTGCTTGGGGGCAGTCGTGGCCTAATGGATAGAGAGTCGGACTTGTAACCAAAAAGGTCATGGGTTCGAGTCTCAGGTCCGGCAGGGATTGTCGGTGAGGGGAGTGAATGTCCAGCGCTCTCCCCACCCTCAATACCACGACTGAGGTGAGACCCTTGAGCAAGGCACCGTACCCCCAACTGCTCCCCGGGCGCCGCAGCAATGGCTGCCCACTGCTCCGGGTGTGTGTTCACGGTGTGTGTGTTCACTTGGATGGGTTAAATGCAGAGCACAAATTCCGAGTATGGGTCACCATACTTGGCCACACGTCACTTCACTCACTCACTCACTCAAAAGAGTGGCAGGACATGCAAATTATTGGACAATTAGAGGCAAAAAAACGCACAGTGCAAACTTCTGAGATGGTTACATCCACAAAGAAGACCCCAACAAAGAGAAAGTGTGCCCGAACGACTTATTTCATTGGAGGCAACGAGATCTGAAAGAATACTTTTCTGTTTCTTATGGGGTGAGTTTCCATAAACATCAAAGTTTGTCGTTTTGTGTTCATTCTAAGAACATTTACACATTATCTCATGTTTAGTCCATGTTTAGACCTTCCCATACCTACCTATTGTTATTAGCTAGCTCAGGACTATCATTTTAATTGTAATCATTAACATCGTATCACTTGCCAACAACCCCCATTACTATAATGGGCTTTTAGCTGGTAATGTTAGCATCTGCTATTAATTTGAATAATGCTTCAATTGCTTGAATTGACTGGTGTGAATGACTTAGCCCACATAAACCTGCCTGTTAGCATTCTTGAATTGAATGTGATGCTAATAATTTTAGCCAGTGGTGGAGGAAGTGATACTTAATATTCTTAACAAGGATTTACTAACGTAATAGTAAATGTATCAGATTAAATTCCTACTTAAGTAAAAGTATAAAGTATCCGTAGCTGTAAAATGTGCGTTAAAAGTCAAAAGTAAAAGTATTTATGAAGAGTTTAATGTACAGGATTTTTTAAATCCTTTGACTCAAACCAGGTCTCACCAGTAACTGAGGTCTAAACCAGGACTAAACCAAGACTAAACCAGGAAGTACAGATACAGACTCTAAAATGTAGTGAAGTAAAAGTAAAAAGTATTCATCATAAAATTTACTTCAGTAAAGTAAAAGTACCAATAATTTGTACAATACATTCTGATATAGGTAACAAGATGCCTGTTAGCATGATGTTAAAAAAAAGTATTTTTTTTTTTTTCCTTTTTTCAGCATTGGCAGAGAGCTGATATAGTCAAACACTATGAGGAGAATGGGGCAAGACCACATTTGAGGAAGAAGCACTCACTGCCACGTCCACCAGCCAGGTTCATCAGCCCTGAGGATATCAACAGAGTTGTGGACTTCATAAAAAACTATGCAGAAGACAATGCCATCATGCTGCCTGGCCGACAGCCTGGGCATAAGGATTGGCATGTAAAGTTGCTGCCAACTCATGTGTCCAAGGCCTCAGTGTGGCATCTCTACATGAAGTCTGCTAAGGAGCTTGGTATGTGTAAACATTGATTTAGAATTGAGTGCTTATAATGTGAAATAATGCGAAGAAATATTAGTAATTACAATACAATTAACCATAAGCAATATCTGTTTTTCAGTTGAGCGTGCAGTTTGTAAAACCAGCTTCAAAGCACTGTGGAACCGACTTCTTCCACACATCAAACGTTGCCGGCCGTGCACAGATCTCTGCTGGCAGTGCCAAAGCAATAACGAGCAGCTGATACGAAGTGCAAACCTCCCAGATGATAGAAAGTCTGAAGCAGTAAAGAAGCAACAAGATCATCTTTCCCTTGTGCAGAAAGAGAGGGCTGTGTACAACGACATGACTGCTGCCTGCAAAAAGATTTGCTCTGGCTCTAACCTGTCTTTTGGACCGTCCCTACCAGCAAGCAAGAAGATTAGGATGCATTACAGTTTTGATTTTGCTCAGCAGGTAATATATCACACACATTTACTTTACTTTATTAATGTCCCTTAAAGGGCGATTTGGTGCATGAGAATAAGCAGCCTGATAATAGCGCAAATGCAGAATAGCATCAATATAGTAATTTTTATCTTTATTAGACAGTTATGAATATACACAAATTTAATTTAATCTAATCCAAGTTCCCTCTCTCCCTCTGTCTCCTACAGTTACACTTTCCCTCAAACCCTCTCCAGCCAGGACCAATGTACTTTCTGACCCCACGGAAATGTGGCCTATTTGGTGTTTCCTGTGAAGGGCTGCAGAAACAGGTGAATTACCTGATTGATGAAGGCATGTCATCTACTAAGGGAAGCAATGAAGTCATCAGCTACATGCATCATTTCTTCTCCAACTTTGGAGTTGGAGAAACAGAGGTGGATCTTCATTGTGACAACTGCAGTGGGCAGAACAAGAACAACTTCATGCTCTGGTACCTTGCCTGGCGGGTTGGACACAAGCTTCACGATAAAATTGAAATCCACTTCCTTATTGCTGGCCACACCAAGTTTTCCCCTGACTGTGGCTTTGGACTCATCAAGCAAGCCTACATGAAGACAAGAGTCAACACTTTGGCAGACATCGCTGAGGTACTTTAACTTTACTTTGCTTTAATGACTTCAGTGCTGTTTTCTGTTCTGCTTCAATGAAACATTTAACTGAAGATCTTTTTTTTTTCTTCCTCTCTTCTCTTTTTTGTCATCAGGTTGTGGAAAACAGCTCTCCTGTGAGTCACCTCAATATCCCACAGATTGTTGGAACGGCAGAGGGCAAAGTTTTAGTCCAGACCTTCGACTGGCAGCAGCATCTGACTCACCACTTCCGTAGACCCCCACAGATCAAGAGTTATCAGCACTTCCGGTACTTATATTGAAACTTTCACATTGTGTACATACAATATAACATAGCAACAACATACACATGACAGTATTTTATGATAAAATACTTTTCCATGTTTAAAATGTCTTATGTGCTTATTCTGTCACAGCTTTGACGCCAAGAGACCAGGTGTGGTGCTTGCAAAAACTCACCGTGATGCACAACCTGTCGAATATCAGCTACTGCGCGACGGAGCAGATCTGCCCCCTATCGACGGTCTTCCTGTCATGGCCCCACCTGGACTGAACATTGACAGGCAGACCTATCTGTATGAAAAAATCAGGCCATTCTGTGCTGACGAGGCAAGAGACATCACATCCATATTATTCTCTCCGGTCCGATAATGTGTTATTTCGCCAACACTTCGTGGACTATGCTTGATTTACGTTAGTTACTTGCATTTACGCGTTACGTTAAGTGTTTCCCGCGTGAGGTACTTTGTATTGTACGTTGCCATGATATTCACGCGTGCACAAAACTACTACGGTACCTCAGCGTTTCACAGACACACCGTGAAATGGTTACATGAGCCTAAGCTCTTTTCAATAAAATCCATGCAATAGTTAATATCAGATCATTTTAGAATACAGTATAGGATGTACCGAATATTCTTCAGTTTTATGCAAAACAGAAATATGACAAATAGAATATCAGACCTCTGTCATATGGCCAAAAATAAATGCAAAAAAAAAAAAGCTTTTTGCATAGTTGTGTTTGACATCACAGAATCTCTCAGACTACAATCTGCATTTAGAAGGATGTACTGTTACTCCATCCTCGACAGTTAAAGACCTGTGTGTTATATTAGACAGCAACTTGTCCTTTGAAAATCATATTTCATATGTTACAAAAACAGCCTTCTTCCACCTCAGAAACATTGCTAAGATACGGAATATGTTATCTATTTCTGATGCAGAAAAGTTAGTTCATGCCTTCAAGACGTCTCGACTAGATTACTGTAATGCATTATTAGCTGGTTGTCCTGCTTCCTCAATAAACAAGCTACAATTAATACAAAATGCAGCTGCTAGAGTTCTTACCAGGTCAAGAAAATATGATCATATATCACCAATTTTATTATCTCTACACTGGTTACCTATTAAGTTCCGTATCGATTATAAAGTATTGCTAATGACCTATAAGGCTCCAAATGGTTTAGCTCCTGTGTACTTAACCGATCTTCTATTGCCCTACAATCCTTCACACTCCTTAAGATCACAAAACTCTGGAGTTCTGGTTGTACCTAGGATATCTAAGTCCACTAAAGGAGGGAGAGCGTTTTCACATTTGGCTCCAAAACTCTGGAATAGCCTTCCTGATAATGTTCGGGGCTCAGACTCGCTCACCCAGTTTAAATCCAGATTAAAGACGCATCTCTTTAGCCAAGCATTCACATAATGCATCTCATATCAGATCAATTGCACATGATTATCTTTGCTTAATGTTATGAACAGCAGCTACGCTAATTATTCTCCATTTGCGTTTCTGTTTTGCCTCGGGACACCCGAGGTGACTAAAGAGGACATCAGCTTCAGTTTGGATCCAGCCTCTTAAGAAGACCTCAGATGACCTACACCTATGAAGAGACGGCACCAACTCCTGCGAGGATTTCAGAAGACACAATCATCTGGATCAAGATGCACATTGCAATTTCTATATCCTGATTATTGTTGTAATTCATTTTTCCAGGACCTCATTGCTTCTACGTTCAGTTAAACTGCCAACAGTGATTGTAAATTAATTGCTTAAATTATTACATTATTTGCTAACTGCATTCTTTAAATTGTAATGTTGACATGCATTCTCTGTAAAGCTGCTTTGAAATGATATGTATCGTGAAAAGCGCTATACAAATAAATGTGAATTGAATTGAATTGAATTGACACATGAAAACTGTAACAATGTATTTTACAAGGTAACACGATGTAACCTTGCTCTCACTCGAAATGTGTCCCCACATTAAGTCCTGGAATTTGAGGGTATTGGACCTGGAAAGTCCTTGAAAGGTTCTTGAATTTGAAGTTAACCAAGCTGTGGGAACGCTGTATTAACAACTATCCAAACTGTTTTAGACCTAAAAGAGTCTTTGTAGGCCTATGTTACCCTTAAATGTCAGAGAAAAGAACATAATCAGAGATTAATTTTTTTCTTATAGAAAATTGTACTTTGCATATTATACTATAAAAACACATAATTATAGTTGATTTTAGTTTATCATAGTTGATCATAACTAGATATGAAATGGCATTAAAATTTCATTTCATGATTATAGTGACCAAAATGATCACGGTTATCACAGAATCCTGTTCAAAAAGTCCTAATGCTACGCAATGAAATCAATTCACCAAGTTGTATGTAGAAAACCAGCAAATAACAAATAAAATTAGCATCAATATGTACTTTTTCTTTATATAAACATTAAAATAATAACATTAAAAATGATGGCCAGATTTTAAAGGAGTGTCTTGCAACATGTTATCTCTAAATCATTTTTATAAAAGTCAAAAAAGATAAATTACTGACATTTACAATGCACATTATCCTTTATTATTAATAGTATGCGGTCCATGGAGCTTTACAGGGGGTATAGCTTATCTAAATGAGATGTAAATGAGCCCTATTGTCACTCCCAGCAGGTGAGAACAGGTGAGAACTGCAGAAACTTTAAAGGCGTTTTTCTCCCTATAGAGCTTTCTTAAGTGCCTACCTTCAAATGGCCACAACTTCTCCAAATATTATCAGATTTCCATGTGTTACACATCGTTGGAAAGCTTGGAGACTACACTTTCAGAATCTGTGAATAACTCAAAATGCCCCAGAACCGACTTGTGTCCCTACTTTCCGTGACTGGTCACATATATATATACAAACCCGATTCCAAAAAAGTTGGGACACTGTACAAATTGTGAATAAAAACAGAATGCAATGATGTGGAAGTTTCAAATTTCAATATTTTATTCAGAATACAACATAAATGACATATCAAATGTTTAAACTGAGAAAATGTATAATTTGAAGGGAAAAATAAGTTGATTTTAAATTTTATGGCATCAACACATCTCAAAAAAGTTGGGACAAGGCCATGTTTACCACTGTGTGGCATCCCCTCTTCTTTTTATAACAGTCTGCAAACGTCTGGGGACTGAGGAGACAAGTTGCTCAAGTTTAGGAATAGGAATGTTGTCCCATTCTTGTCTAATACAGGCTTCTAGTTGCTCAACTGTCTTAGGTCTTCTTTGTCGCATCTTCCTCTTTATGATGCGCCAAATGTTTTCTATGGGTGAAAGATCTGGACTGCAGGCTGGCCATTTCAGTACCCAGATCCTTCTTCTACGCAGCCATGATGTTTACATTTACATTTATGCATTTGGCAGACGCTTTTATCCAAAGCGACTTACATTGCATTATACTATACATTTGTATCCGAGTATGTGCAATCCCTGGGATCGAACCCATGACCTTGGCATTGCTAGTGCCATGCTCTAACCACTGAGCTACAGGAAAGCTGTGATGTTGTAATTGATGCAGTATGTGGTCTGGCATTGTCATGTTGGAAAATGCAAGGTCTTCCCTGAAAGAGATGACGTCTGGATGGGAGCATATGTTGTTCTAGAACTTGGATATACCATTCAGCATTGATGGTGCCTTTCCAGATGTGTAAGCTGCCCATGCCACACGCACTCATGCAACCCCATACCATCAGAGATGCAGGCTTTTGAACTGAGCGCTGATAACAACTTGGGTTGTCCTTGTCCTCTTTAGTCCGGATGACATGGCGTCCCAGTTTTCCAAAAAGAACTTCAAATTTTGAGAAAATGCCTGCGCTTCTGGATCATGTTTAGATATGGCTTCTTTTTTGACCTATAGAGTTTCAGCCGGCAACGGCGAATGGCACGGTGCATTGTGTTCACCGACAATGTTTTCTGGAAGTATTCCTGAGCCCATGCTGTGATTTCCATTACAGTAGCATTCCTGTATGTGATGCAGTGCCGTCTAAGGGCTCGAAGATCACAGGCATCCAGTATGGTTTTCCGGCCTTGACCCTTACGCACAGAGATTGTTCCAGATTCTCTGAATCTTTGGATGATATTATGCACTGTAGATGATGATCACTTCAAACTCTTTGCAATTTTTCTCTGAGAAACTCCTTTCTGATATTGCTCCACTATTTTTCACCACAGCATTGGGGGAATTGGTGATCCTCTGCCCATCTTGACTTCTGAGAGACACTGCCACTCTGAGAGGCTCTTTTTATACCCAATCATGTTGCCAATTGACCTAATAAGTTGCAAATTGGTCCTCCAGCTGTTCCTTATATGTACATTTAACTTTTCCGGCCTCTTATTGCTACCTGTCCCAACTTTTTTGGAATGTGTAGCTCTCATGAAATCCAAAATGAGCCAATATTTGGCATGACATTTCAAAATGTCTCACTTTCAACATTTGATAGGTTATCTATATTCTATTGTGAATAAAATATAAGTTTATGAGATTTGTAAATTATTGCATTCCGTTTGTTTTTTAGCAAAAGCAGATAACTCTTCATTTCATGTTAAACCAAACCAAGTAATTGCTTTGTAATTGCATTTACACGCACTCAAACTCACGTGTCCACACAAACGCACACACACACACAAATGCAAAAGGACAACCAAAGGTTCAGCATGTAAGACGTGTATAGTGTACCAGGACTTGCACGAGCCGAAATTATAAATCCTCAGTCAATTTTAGTCAGCTTTGATGAAATTCCCCTCAGCTAGCACGTCTTTTTGAAGTGACTAGCAGCCTTGTCACCTGACCTGAATACTGTACGCTGATTCGCTAAAATAGACTTATCGGTTTCTGTACACAAGCAACAAGGGCGTTTGTCAGTTTCTGCTGTAAAAAATGAACTCACGATGCCTTGACAGTGGACAATACTGGCTTTTCTGACGAAAAAGGATTTAGGGTTCAGAACATGCTATATGTGGAGAATAACGCACAGCGGTCAGTTCATTTTTTTTAAAAGTGGCATTTATCGGTTTTTGCAAATTAACTCTTCAATTTTTCCTGACATGATACTGTAGTAGACGGTTACATGGTTATAATTTCCTCTCTAATATTATCAATCTTGCAAGTAAAGAAGTTCATGAAGTCATTATTGCTGAGCTGTTTGGAAACATTAGAAGTTGAAGCTTTATTTCTTGTTAATTTAGCCACTGTATCAAATAAAAACCTAGGGTTGTGTTTGTTTTCTTCTAAGAGATTTGAAAAATTGTAGATCTAGCAGATTTAAGGCCTTTCTGTGCGTAAAAATGCTTTCTTTCCACAAAACGTGAAAAACCTCTAGTTTTATTTTCTTCCAGCTGCCCTTTATTTTTCTGGTTGCTTTCTTAAATGCCTATTGCCCGCCATGCACAGTTGCCCTGAAGCCACCGGGGTGGCGGTGGCTCCGGGGCTTAGGCCCATTATCGCTGCTTGCAGCTATATTAAAAACTGTTATAAGTTGATCATATTTCATTATTTATGGCAAGGTAATTTCAATAAATGGCTTAAGTTTCCCACTGGATCAATGTATAATGTTATAGAAACCTGTGGCAACATCCAATGCACTATTGAGTACTATTATCTTACATTATAATGCATTAAGTGAAAAATAGCATAAGTACTGGTGGCACCACTTATTTTAGCAGTAATGAGGCTCGCAGTAAAAATAAACACCAATATATGCTATTTAAGTATAATAAAAACTGTTATAAGGTCATAAAACTACACATAAGACCAAAATTACACATTTCTCACTATTTATGGCTTGATTATTTCAATAAATGGTTTAAGTTTCTCACTGGATCACTGTATAATGTTATATAAACCGGTGGCAACATTCAATGCACTATTGAATACTATTGTCCTATGTTATAATGCATTATTTGAAAAATGGACATGCTGTCACTTGCGCTAGTCTTACCTGAATGCAGCATATGATCAAACATCATCACATCACTTGCGCTAGTCTTACCTGAATGGGGCATATGATCAAATATGATCACGCCATTTTTCATGCCACAACATGCACTAATTTCTAGAAATCCTACACAAACAACATCCATCTCAACATTTAACAACTATTCAACCAGAATGCGTGAGTTTCCTTAACTTACCATTGTTCATTTCAACGCTATTCAGAATCGTACTTCACAAATTCCGGAATTTATTTCTTAAGCCAACCCTACATTCTATGTAGATTTCACTGGTTAGCAAAAATATTGCCTTTTGCACTTATTAAGCATGCAAATTGCCACCATATTAAATCTGGAAAAATTTGCTGTCACGGACATAAAGGAAGATTCCGTAGCGAATGTGAAATATGACAATTTATTGAGAAAAGTCCAAGACAGGAAGAGTGCGAGAGTCAGATGAAGCATGTGCAGATAAACAGTCACTCTTAGCAGCGCAGGGACTAAATGGACAGCCGCGTTCCTCTGATGTGAATCCAGCATGAAATCCACAGACTCACTTGCGCTAGTCTTACCTGAACGGGGCATATGATCAAATATGATCACTCCATTTTTCCTGCCACAACTTTCACTAATTTCTTGAAATCCTACACAAACAACATCTATCTCAACATTTAACACAACTATTCAACCATAATGTGTGAGTTTCATTAACTTACCATTGTTCGTTTTCGACGCTATTCAGATCTGTACTTCACAAATTCCAGAATGACGCTGAAGTTTGAAATGCCCCGGGCAACTCCTGATTTGTCAGATGCCATGGTGTCACTATCTGTGACGTAGACTGATATCCGCTGATTGGCTGAGAGAAATCCATGTGCTTATACAGTACGAGCTCACTAAGAGGCATTGTAAACACCATTGTGAATGTTCGATTAAGTTACCAAATATGTTTTTTTGCCCGATAATGGGTTACAGGCACAAATACCAGAAAACTGACTAGCGCAAACATTGGTACATTGTGTTACGTGATTCATTTAAATAATTTCCTCCCATAAATTTTGCGTCTGAAAAAAAAACTCCTACAAATGCATATGCAATAAGATCAGCAGCAAAAACAACTCAGTCCATGCCTTTTCAGCGCTAATTTTGCAATGCGTGTCTTTAGTAAATACCAACAGTACTTTTTTAATGCCAAAAGAGGGTTTGTGCTGGAGCAAGCTGTTAGTAAATCTGGCCCATAATGTTTAAATAGCTGAGACATTTTATGACTAGTTGCTCTAGTGAGGGTATAAACATGGCGGATTGTGTGCGGCTCTCTCAGGTTGGGATCTATGCTAATAGGACAGAGTTCGTCACCAGTGGGAAGGGCTCTGAAGCAGTGTCTTAAAACACACTGTTCCACTTTTTTCGTCATTGTAGGGAGAAAACCCTTGTTTTATGACGCTGCTTCTGATTTATGGGGATTATTAAAAAAAAGGAGTGGGTGGATTTTTATGATTATAGGGTGGTTGGTTACACACACTGTGTACACACATTAATGTTCAAACACCATGTAAAAGTGAATTTTGCATTTCCCCTTTAATTTTATTGTGACAAATATTGTGTAGACACAGTGTTTTAAAGACAGGAAAATATGACGAGGCTTATCTTGCCCTCGGATTTACCAGTAATTATTGGCTTCTTACCGTATGAAGACGAATAAGTTAAGACTTCACTTAGAGACTTTCACATCACGAACACAAAGAGAAGCCAACTGAAGTTAAAGTACTGTATTAAAATTTTACCTTTGGTACATTGACAAGTGTCAGCTTTGTAATTCATTGAATTTATTTCTTAAGCCAACCCTACATTCACTGAAGATTTCATTGGTTATCATAAATATTGCGTTTTGCACTTTAAACTGATTAAGCATGCAAATTGCCACCATATTAAATCTGGAAAAAATTGCATATTATATAAAAAATTATATAGACTACACAAAAATTCCCTTTATTTCATTTTTAATGGAATCAACAACAAAGTTGTTTACTTGACAATGAATTCAATAAATACTTACACTTGCAATTTAATTATTTTATTTTATTTATTTTAAATAAGACCTGAAACTTACTTCAATCTGGATATATTAGCTGCAAAAGGGATTGTGTTTATGTCCAATATATTTGTCAAATTTAAACATGATTTTAGTGGCTTCTATGTCATGCTGCCCAATACAGATATATGAATAAACTATTTTATTCAACCTTATGAAAGAAGTAGGATGGCAAGATTCAGCCAAAAATCATCAAACCAGGTTTAAACATCTTATATGGCTTTACATGTTTTTCTTACAACAGGTCAGGTGGCAACTACATTAAAAATAATACATTCGTTATATACTAATTAGAAAGTTGCATTCCCAAATCAAGGCTTGCTTTCTAGGGTGGTCTCATCAAAGAGGCTGAGCAAGTTCTTTGGCTCAAAGTTGCTTTTATCAGACAAGTCAGTGGAGATCCAGCTTCTCTTTCGGCTGCTGGGTGAGTCTGTGAGACTGCGCTGGGAGCTGTGATCAATCAGACTTGAGCTGCTGCTGGAATGGATTCTGGAGGAAGTGTGTGTCCCGTGGCTGTGCGGTGATGTGTGGGGGTGGTCGATGTGTGTGTTTGGCAGAGGCGTAGAGGTACTGCCAACAGATAGGCTTGCCTGGACTCTGTATAAGTGGGAAGAGAGAAAAAAACAAAATAAAATGAAAATTTAGACAATGTAGATGATTTTTACATTTTCTGCAGAAAAACTGATTGGGCCTAGTCTGCAAAATTCCCCCCATGACGGTGTTGTATAGTATTGGTAAAGCTGATGTGTTGCTAAGTTGTTGCTAGGATGTTCTGGGTCAAGTCAAGTCACCTTTATTTATATAGCGCTTTTTACAATGCAGATTGTGTCAAAGCAGCTTTACATTGATAACTGGTATATAATTTTGGCTGCACAGCAGCTCTTAAAGAATAGTGTCAATGCAGGCAGATCAAAAGCAGTGTTGAATAAATGTCAAGAATACTGTTGAATATTGAATGTCAAGTCAAATGTCAAGTGTCCCCAACTAAGCAAGCCAAAGGCGACAGCGGCAAGGAACCCAAACTCCAACAGGTGACATCAGGTGGCAAATCGGTGTTAAAATGGAGAAAAAATAAAAATAAAAATTCTGGGTGCAGGGCTCTTATGTTTTTTTTTATGAACACCACATTCAAGGACTGTTCAAGAATACAATCATGAAAAGTCTCAAAGATCATAAATTATTGTAAATGATTGCATTGACTGTGGAATTAAATGACAATTAGCACAATTAACAAAACCATAGGAGAGACCAGAATGCGAGTGCATTGGACTGACAGCAATTTCTCCTTGTTTAAATCATTGAATAATCACTCATCCCGGGGTTTTTCAGTACCTGCTCAGCACACTGTGGCAATAGAGTGCAACACAATCAGGTTCCTTGTGTAAAATTTCTTTAGTTTTTTAATGATGAATCAAAGACAGTCTTACCATGAGTTCTGAGCTGCTATATAGTCAATGACTCTTAATCAATGGTATATACTTTTGTTCAGGCTAACTTATTTATTATTATCATTTGTTCTTTCTTTCTTTCATTCTTTTTTTTTTCTTTTTAAATTACAGTGATCTCACCTACATTTTTGTACACTCAATAAATTGGAGCTTTTACAATACATTTCATGTTACGCTAGACGCTAGATGGTGCTATGGGGTCATTTTCATTGCACAATAGCCCCTACATACAACTTCACAAATACATTTGATTTCAAACTTTGAATAAATTTAACAAAAAACAAAAACAAAACAAAACAAAAAAACCCCCTGAAAAAATAACACGCAAGTTCATTTTTTTTTGTTCACCAAACCTCAACCAACAGATATTCACTCTTTTCGCTTATTCTCATAATGGTCTTGACTTCTAAATGTGACTAGATTCACAGATTTGTGCGCGTGTTCTTCACAAATGTGTATAATGACATGGGTATTACAACGTAAACATGGTTTATGAGGACACTTCCTGTGTCCTCGTAAACCAAATGTTTTAAAAATCATACCAAACTGTTTTTTTTAAATTCAGAAAATGCAGACAATTTTCTGTAATGGGTAGGTTTAGGAGTAGGGGTAGTGTAGGGGGATAGAATATACAGTTTGTACAGTATAAAAACCATTACGTCTATGGAGAGTCCCCGTAAACCACATATACGTGTGTGTGTGTGTGTGTGTGTGTTTTTTTACTTTATTAAAATTTTATACACTTACAATGTATGTTGTGCAACTGGGTGATTACCTGTCGAATAAAAATTATAGGGCCAGATTTACTAAACAAGGCTAATTAGAATGAGAGCACAATTCCAAAAAAAGCACAGTTGGGAGTGGAAAGTTCTAAATGTGATCTACTGATGACGTGCAAATTTAAGAACAGCTCTTGAAATCTTACTTGCTCTGAGGTTCATTCAGTCGACCCACCAGTAGCACCCACACCGCCATTACACACCTCTGCACTGAGCACCTCCTCTGTCATCTCTTTCCCATCTGTCAGCTCAGCCAGTCCTTTGGTCAACCCAGTGCACTACTCTGACTCAGCAAAGGAGTGCAGTGGATTTCTGCTTCACTGCTTGCTCAAGCTAGAGATGCAGCTACAACGCCTCCCCGTGGATCAAGCCAAAATCACAGCTGATCATCCGGGAATGTCCAAGGCTAATACTTCATTCACAAAAAACTCTCCTGGTCCACCAGTGAGTTCCTGGCATTGGGAGACAACTGTTTCCAAGGGTGTCTTTGTCTGCCACACTGCAGACTATCGCTACAGCCCACCAGCACCAGTCTGTTCCTGTCTGTATCACAATGGGCCTCATTTATGAAACAAACCTATGACAGAAAACCGGGCGTACAGCCATTTCCACCAAAACTTGGCATTTATCAATATGGACGTGAGCGGTGGCTACGATCAAATCTCATGTCAAGTCGCTCGTATACGCCAGTTTTTAAGATAGCATGAACTTGCGGGCAACATAGTAAATCTGGTGGTGAATTGTAATGAGAGCATTTTGTTAATTTAGACTATTTTCATTGACCGAGTCTGACAACCAAGGCTCATTAATTGAGCATTAACCATTAAATGGCTAGATTAGAAAGTCAAATTAAAATTAAATTAAAATAGTTGGGTGTCTGTGACCCATTAAAAATATAACTATATTTTATAGATAACTATATATAATATATGTTTTGTTTTCTTTCTTTTTTTTTTTCTCCAGGGGTTTACATGCACAAATAGCAGCATAAACAACAGAGACTGAGAATTCACACACCATCACATCATGCACCTGCAGTGCTTCTGTGAACGGAGAAAAACAGAATAAATAAAATTATCCGTGGGAAATAGAGGAGTTTGCCACTGTTCGTATTTGCGTCATTACGTGGCGGATCATTTGTAGCCTCTTCTTACAGCAGCTGGAACAAATAAACATGTCATTTTTATGCCGGCTTGTAATCAAGAAAGTTCAAAACGAAAATCATCGACAACTGTTGAATCACCAGTAGTAAAAAGCAAAAGACTTCAGACTGGCTACAGCAAAAAAGGGAATGCGACCGTGCCCATGCAAAAAAAAAGAATAAATATCGACAGGGCTTTTGAAAGGTTGCATGTTCTAAGGAACATTAAATTGCTTTTTGAGATTAAAAGAACAATATCTTTAGATGAAATTTGAATGGTATGACAATTAGAGATTAGACTGTACAGAAACTGAAATCTATAATGTTAATACACACTAAATACACATAGTCACGCAATGTTGATGTTGTTAACATTAACATATAACATTAATAATAATTTGCACGGTTTAACGTGATCTGAGCCAACTTTGTGATCGTTAGATTTAATCACCATTGGTAGCTCAATTGATTGTAAAACTTTTTTTATCAGTTTGTTTAGAACAAAAGTGGTGGACATGTTACTTGTTTGATGACATTTTCAGGTGAAACTTATTTTGGACATACTTCCAAAACATAGTATCTGTAATTCCGAAAGTACAGTGAATATCTACACTGGTGCGCTGACTGACAGCCCACACATATACCTCAAAACATTAGATTCATACGCGCTGAGGAGCCTTGCCAATGCACAACACACTTAAAGAGGATAACTGCAATTGTGGTTTTCAAACAGAGATGGCAACAAAGAGGCAAAAATAGCAGCTTTAAATAATTAACAGATTAAAATAAAAAAAAATAAAAAAAACTGCGACAAGTAGGCTAGTATAAGCTACGCTAGTTGTACTATGCATGTATTTGTTTTGTATCTTTATTTTATTAAATCCAACTGATCGTGCAGGCGCCTCACGAGCGCACACACAACATATCAGTTCTAGCTTTTCTAACTTGACATTTCAGCCATTCATCATCAAACTAAAATGCAGTCAACCAAACATAAAAGTTACACTTCTCAATTTAAATGGTCCACTGTAAAATCAGCGTACCCAGCGCACAACCAAACAAATTTTCCGCATGTGAAGGATGCTGTTTATGTGGATATTGGAACACAAGTGAAGTACAAATCATTGTTTACATAATGAATAATAGTTTAGCAACCAAATGTTATATGGCAAATATGGAAACATTTGGATTCTTGACGAATGAGAAACCCAATGCCGTTTCAGCTTCGCTTTAAATAAATTCATTTTGGCTTGATGTTTGTATGTATAATAACAGGGTTTCTACCAGTTTCATCAAATCTAATTTAATGCTTTTAATGGCAATTTTTAAATTTTTTAATGCCATATATATATGCCGCTAAATGTCGATAGATGACAACATACGGCAATTAGAAAATTCATGTCGTTGTATTCGCATTCTGCCAAGTGTCAGCTCTTTACATTTGTTTGCTTCTCTGCTGCTACCCTTTTGCTCATATAATATATTTTAATACAGCCAAATTCCCAATAAAATTGTTTCATCTCTATATTTTTTTCTGTTTTTGTTGTCATTCAATATGAAATGGTGACTGAAACACAGCCCAATAAGATTACATACAGGGCTCGACGTTAAGCCTTGTCATGTGGACACACGTAAATCGATCATTCACTTGTACGAGTAAAACAGTTGCTTGTCCGGAAAAAAAAAAAGTATATATATATTTTTTTTGTGTTGGAAATATAAATTTGTTCTAAAGCAATATGCTTTCAGAATATTGCAGCTTATGTAAATCTGCATATTTTTGATTGATTACAACTGCATTAAATAATGTTATGAGATTGTTTTAAATATTTTTTGAAAATACAAATATGAAATGTTGGGGGGGAAATTATACTTTTAAAAATGAAACTAAACCACCAGTAGGTGGCGGCAAGTAACCGTCTTATTGAGTTTTGGTTCTGTTGTGATCTTTGTTTGAAACTATTTTCACTGATAAAATAGAACAAAAACAGTCAATTTTCCTTCTAAAATGTAAGTGGCTTAATATTAACCAGTTAATTGAACTGTTGTATTAAATCAGTGTCACGTTTCTTAATCGTGACGGTAGCCTGTTTAGGAAAACAGCATTCTTGGTCGTGCAGTTTTGCTTACCAGTATCAAGTTATAAAAACTCCACATTTTGAATTTTTACCGCAGTAGTATGTTTAACTGAGTTTCTTTTTGTGTGTGCTTCACTCATGTTTCCATTTCTCCTCGAGATGGTGCCTCAACAGCACAACCTTGTCATCGTCAGTAGCTTACATTATATGGCCTATCGATCGCCACTTACACTAAATGTAACAAAATCAGTCACTCGCGTTTTGGTGATTCCCAAGTTGCTGTGTTTTTTTTCTTTTTCTTTGGTATTGACATTTTAATCAGGTCCTTGTCCGGTCGGGAAAGTAAAATTCGAGCCCTGACATGTTAAACCAGCACTAAAATCCTGATTTATAATCGAGATGTTGTCTGACAAAATCACATAAGATAGACATTTGCAGTGATTTTGGCTATATGCGTCAGGAAAGCAAGATCTCGCGCTTGTGCGATAGTACCAGGGGGTCTCGGAAGCTAGATCAGGTTAACAAGTTGCTATATTCGTCACAACTCGCTTTCTTAGAAAAATTCGCAAAAGGGGCCTGAAAAGGCGCTAAGTTGGCAACACTGATGCAGCCTTCCGTCTCCACAAAGAGCTTAGAACCCAAGAGGCGACACTTTGATACTTTTTGGGTAACAGCCACTAGATGGCACTCTGGTAGCGCGGCCACCATTATGGGCTGAAAATACTAACTGGACCATAGAATCCTTCACATTTCATGCACCCAAAATCAGTGAATTTCACTGCCAAATCAGAAGCGCAATAGAACAGTTTTTTAAATTAAAGGTGCTCTAAACGATCCTGTGTGGAGTAACTTTCTGTTGACGTTCAAAGTGTCAAACAAAACAGAGGCTAGCTAGACCCTCCCTCCTCCTCCTCCTCCTCCTCCTCCTCCTCCCTCTCCCCTCCGTGCTTCCTGAAACAGTCATGAACGCGCATTTAAAATCATTCTTGTCGGTTATTGGCTGGAGCATGTTTATTATGTTTCGTGGTCCAGGCTGCACCAGTTTGTTTTTGTTGCCGTTTTTGGAGCTTGTGGCGACTACAGAGACCGAGTTTTTTTACAGTGTGTTCAGGGGACAGGCAGCTAGCGGATAGTGAGGAGATGTTTGCTGTATGTGACAAAAAATGTTTTGGCCTAAAAATGCGTGACATCGCTTAGAGCACCTTTAAGTCACCAGTAAATTGTATGGCTCCTACAGTAAATGTTATATATGTTTTATTTTACCAGTTGTGGAATCCAACCATTCAACCATCTGAGGTAACGTAGTTAGCCTACTTCAGGGTTTCCCAAAGTGTGGTACGTGCACCCCCAGGGGTACGCAAGCTGCCACCAGGGGGTGCGCGAGAGGAAAAATATAATGGCAGTCTGTTTTTTTAAGTGGGATTTTTCCATACAATAAAAAAACATGAAAAACAGTAAACATTTCCTTTGTAATCACTTTTATTTTAAATAAAAAACTATAATTTATTAGTTTTTGATAGAAACGTAGAAGAAGACAGCTGCTTTCTTCTTCTACGCACTGCTCTTCTTGTATGCACTGCAGGCTAGGCTATATATGCGTGCCAACTCGTTTCATTCATTCCATATATATATATATTATAAATATGCTTAACTGGCTGAAATCAGGGAAACTGTCAAGTGGGACGTCTTATGATAAAGTTGTTAGTCACGAAGGAGGAGAGGGACCAAGAGAGAGTGAGGATTTGGAGGCAACAGAGACGGAGAGAATAGAGAAAGAAAATGAGCGGGAGTCAGAAGATGCGCCGGAGGAAACCGAAGAGGAGGGAAGGAGATGGCAAAAAAGAGGTGATGAGGGTGAAAACCAGACGGGGAAAAAAAGAAGGAAATATGATGACAATTATCTGGGTCTGGGCTTCACTTGGATCGGCGATACAGATTGCCCGAAGCCTCAGTGCGTGTTGTGCAGTGAAGTTCTAGCAAACAGCTGTCTGAAGCCGTCTTATCTCCGTCGTCACCTGCACACGAAACATGGCAATTTAGATCAAAAGCCCCTTACATTTTTTAAAGCAAAGTTGGAGGAGTTGCAGAAAAGCCCCAAAAAAATGCAGTTTCATTTATGCGTTGGGTCTACGAAAGACGCATTATGGGCTTCATATCTGCTCAGTTACAGAGTAGGGAGAAAGGGGCTGCCGCACACAATTGCCGAAGACGTGTGTTTGCCAGCGGCCAAAGAGATGGTGGAGTGTACGATTGGAGAGAAAGAGGCAAAAAAAGTTGGACATGATTCCTGTGTCCGATAACACTGTGTCGCGCCGCATTGATGCCATGTCTGAAGACATCCTGGCTACACTAGTCAGCCGTGTGAAGAAAAGTCAGTTTTACTCTCTACAGATGTTGCAAATCTGGCCAATCTTCTTCTGTATGTCCGTTACCTTTTTGAAGGAACGGTACAAGAAGATTTTTTGTTCTGTTGGCCCCTTGCTACCCGAACAACAGGACAGGAAATCTTCAAATTAATTGATGTTTTTATGAGGACCAATGGGATCGACTGGGAGCGCTGTGTGGGAATTTGCACAGACGGGGCAAAATCAATGACGGGGAAACACACGGGGCTTATAGCTCATATTAGGAGAGTCTGCCCATCCATCAGCTGGTTACACTGCAGTATTCACAGAGAGGCCCTCGCAGCCAAAAACATGCCAGCTGTTCTTGCTGAACGACGCAGTCAAACTGGTGAACTTCATTAAAGCTCGTCCACTAAATTCACGAATATTCACACTGTTATGTAATGAGATGGGCAGCGAACACAAATCACTGCTGCTGCACACAGAGGTGCATTGGCTGTCCCGCGGCAAAGTGCTGACAAGGCTCTTTGAACTCCGGCACGAATTGCAGCAGTTTTTTGAGGAGAATCCGTTTCATTTGGCCTCCAGTATGCATGGCGAAGATTTTCTGAAAAGGCTCGCCTATCTAGCGGACATCTTCTCAGCTCTGAATGAACTCAATCCAAGTCTGCAGGGAGTCAGTGTAACTGTGTTCAATACACAAGACAGGATTGAGGCCATGATAAAGGAGCTACGGTTCTGGGCGAGTTGTGTGAGTGGGAACACACACCTGTGTTTCCCTACGCTTCACGAGTTCTAATCAAGCTGTTATATTCATATATTTATTGTCCAACATTCCCAATTTTTCTGATGCATGTACTTAATTTAATTTCATATGCTGGTAATAATTCAGTGTTTATAAGCCTTTTAAAGAATTTTAACCCAAACTGACTGCGTTTCTAGAGAGCAAAGGTTTTGTGAAAAAAGTGGAAGACTTAAACACAAAGTGTGTAAAATAAACTGTAAAAAGGATTTGATGATCACTAGTGATAGTATTTTATTCTGTGTTGTCATCATTCAGGTTGGATTTCAGCTTTAATGTTAGTTTTTTTTTTAACAAAGCATCTGATATTGCCATAGAAACTAGTGGACTGCTGACTCGCTTTCACCCCAAAATGGCGGAACCGCAGGGCTGCTGCTGGGCGCCGATGTTGCAATGGAACGTTCTATTGACTGTCGCTTCTTGCTAGTGTATATTCTGCAATTTTGCACCGGCCGGAGGCAATTACCAAACTGGTTCCGTGTGCGTATCACACCAATGTACATATTTTGCGACAGCAAATCAAAGTTATTAATTATTTAGGCCTTATTCAAAATAAACTGGTGGTATTATTTTTCTTCAAAACTATCTAAAAAAATTTAATGCCTGTAGAAATAAAATTTAATGCTTTTTAATGCCATTTAAGGCCTTAATTTTCGCAAAATCCATTTAATGACTTTTAATGCTTTTTAATGCCCCGCGGATACCCTGAATAAATGCCACTATTGCCTAATTTATGTTTTATTTTATAGTTTAATATATAATTTATAGCTACTTATTTTTTATTCGTGTTCTGTTCTGAATACCGTTCAATTTGTCGAGTGAGGGGAAAATAGCCTAGGCCAGTGGTTCCCAACCACGTTCCTGGAGGCCCCCCAGCACTGCACATTTTGCATGTCTCCTTAATCAAACACACCAGATTTAGGTTATCAGCTCATTGGTAGTGACTCAAAGACCTGAAATGGGTGTGTTAGACAAAGGAGCCTCCAGGAACGTGGTTGGGAACCACTGGCCTTGGCTATAGTGCATAATGTTTGTAATATTTTGTTTTATTTACCGGTTGGCTATTTAATATACATATAAATTAATGTAATTGTTTGCAATTATGATGTTAACGGGTGTTCCCTTTCGAAAGGGAACTCCACTCTGCGTTTGCCAAACGCTTTGGGGAACGTCACGTGACTCAGGTGTCGAAAGCACTATCCAATAACTCCAATTCCTGGCCGGCGACAGCCTATGACGTCATACGGCGCGACCCGGAAGTATAAAAGGAGCGCCTGGAGAGACAGTCTCCATCTCTTCGTCTTTCGGGACTGTTTATGTCACTGCACTGTCGGAAATATTTCTCCAAGTGAGCTTATCTTGTATTGCTAAAAAATGTCTGAGGATAAAGGTAAGCGTTTTAGGAAGTGTGCGGATCCTTGCCCGAGGTTTCTGACTCCGGAGGATCCTCACACCCTATGTGTATTTTGTCTGGGAGAAGAGCATGCACAGGCAGCGTTTGAGGACGCTGGCTGTGAATTTTGTGAGCATTTTCCCATGAAAACGCTCCGTTCCCACCTGGCTCTCTTCTCGAGGGGAGAGACGTCAGCACCTGTGCCCGGTGGATCTGGTCCCGCTCGCGCTGAGGCAGAGCGGCGACTGCATTCGTGGGGTTCACAGGTGGAGCTCGCCGCCAAGTTTAACAGGGGTGTTACGGTCTCTCAACCTCAGGCGGTGGCGGGCGGGAATGAGCTCCTGGATGGTGATGATGTCCTCTCTTTGACATCATCAGATCCAGGGGCGAGTGCTCTTCTGGCCGGAAGCCCCCGAGAGCAGGAGATGGCTATGGAAGAAGAAGAAGGGGCCGAGGCTGCTTCTTTTTCTTCCAAGCCTCCCTGTCCAGCATATGTCGAGTTACTGGAGGTTATGGAACGCGCCGCCGGCAGGCTGCAGCTGCCGTGGGAGCGCGTGGAGAAAGAGCCCGTTTGCGGCAGGCTGGACGAACAGTTTCTTTCTGACCACAACCCCGTAACTCCGGTGAGCCTTCCATTTCTTCCGGACCTGCATACTGAGGTCAGGAAGGCATGGAAGAACCCATACTCGGCCAGAATACATCTACATCAGCGGGGGAATTTTGCTGATGTGGAGGGATTAGGCCAGCATGGGTATGTGTCGATGCCACCCATTGACGAGACGTTCGCAAACTATCTCGCCACGGGTAGTGCACCGACACTTAAAGCTCCGGTTCTGCCATCCAGACCCCTTAAGATGACTTCTCGTCTGAACGGCAGAGCATATGCTGCTGCAGGCCAGGCTGGTGCAGCTTTGCACACGATGGCAGTGTTGCAAGCGTACCAGGCTGACCTGCTGAAGGACCTGGATCAGGGGCAGGGTTTGTCCCCTGATGCGGTGGCTGAGTTGCGCCAGACCACGGATCTCGCTCTCCGGGCCACCAAGCAGACGGCCGCCTCGATTGGCAGATCGTTGGCGGCTATGGTGGCCACGGAGAGGCATCTGTGGTTGAACATGGTGGACATCGGGGAGAAAGAAAAGGGCTATAGAGGAGACTATGCCCCGGTCTCGCCATCTGAACTTTTCGGTGGTTCCGTTGAGGCAGTAGTCGGAAAGTTCAGGGAGGCGAGGGCGCGCTTAGCGGCATTTAAGAAATGCATACAGCTCAGGTCCGATTCTGGGCCCAGACAGCCGGGAGGCTCTGGCCCACCTCGAGCCGAGGTTCAGAGGCAGGACCAGAGATCCAGTGTCGCCGCTCGAGCGCCTCCTCCACTACGGAGCAAGTCTCAGAAGCGGCGGGATGCAAAAAGAAGGAGAGGGGATCTAAGAGAGGTGATCAATCGCCGGCGCGAACAGTACCGCTGATTGATCTCCTCTCTTGGCGGAGACATTTTTTTATTTTTTCCTCCGCCCCTTCTCTTTATCCTCCCGGATACGTTTTAATCTGTGCACGTTCAGGATAATACCTTTGAACAGTCAGGACCGGTGGCCGGCCTATGATGAAGTTTTTTTCTGAAGGCCCGCCTTCTGGCTTGATAGTGAAAAGGTTCATTAGGCTTACGGAAGCAGAGATATCGTTCTTCCTTTGTGGTAAGGAATCTTTGGTCTGCGAGCCATGGGAAGGTAAGACAAGGTCTATTTAAACTATTTAAATAGCTAACTTTGTTTTTATTCCTGTATCATTTCCTGAATGTGTAACAGTAAATGCAATAGGGGTTCTTTGGGCAGAACTGGAGTATTTTTTGAGACTGACTGAGCGAGCTAAAAAAAAAAAAAAAGAACTGGCTGGTGTTTAGTTTTCTCTATATGTAGTGCCTGTTGTTTATATAGGCCTGTACTCTGTTGGCCAGGTTAGGACTAAGTTTGCGTATGGCGTGTGTAAAATTAAACCCCATATGTATTCTGGTTTTTGGCCTCCTCCCGAGGGAGTGGCCGGATCTGTTTGCCCAAATTGTCCCATTGCTTATGTAGGTGCAACGGTGAGTTAACAGCTAGGTTGTAGACTGTTTTATCAAGAGACCTGACGCTGTTTTCTCAGGTGGTAGGCCCTTATCTTCAAGCAGATAGGTTTTGCAGTTGTTTGCTAGGCCCCACTTTCTAGAACTTTCATGGTGAGAATTTTTTTTTCTTCTAAGCTATTTGATATATTTCAAGTTTGAGGTGACGATGCTAGTTTAGCTCTGTCCTTTAAGCTTGGAGCAGATTTGAGAATCTGTCATAGGAATATATTTTTTCTCTCTTTCATAAAGCATGCATATCAAAGTTTCCTTTGGAAGTTCTAGACGTTTGCCCTACATTTGTATGTGAGCTTAATTGCTGCCACAGGTTTGCGCCCGCTTATGTATAGTAGGCCTTTTTTAAGAAAATATGGCCTCTATTTAAGTGTGGTGACCCCCCATGAGTGCATCACCTGTTGGATTGCATACTCAGGGTAGCTAGATCACTTTTGTGACAAAAGTTAGTATCTGTCAGCTCCCTTTCAGTTTTCTGTTTATCGGCTATATTGCATATAACGGTGATTGTAGGCTAGATTGTTTAGCCTCCTTCTAGTTAGCAATAATTTATATGGCTGTTATGGATATTAATTGCCTCACATACTGTTTTATTGCACTGCTTCAGGCCCTGCAGCATGTTTGTTTGAGGTAGCAGGCTTGATTAGCCTCCCTTAGACCATGTTGGTTGTATTAGTTCCCTTTAGTCACAGAACGTTGGGTACTTTGCCTGTTGAGAGTTAAGTCTAGCACAGGTAGTAGTTAGCTTCCCATAGCTTATGGGTTATAGCTGGTTCCCTGTAGCTTGGTTCCCTGGAAATTCACGAGCTGAAGCCACGTGTTATTAAATTGGCAGGCCCCTTCAGGCCTCCTCTTTGGTTTACATGTTGGCACAGATTGTGTTTTTCTGTGCGGCTCAGGATGAGATGTCAGTAGTGAAACCTTACCGAGGTTTGGTTTAACCTATTGTTGCCTTTT